>JAACNH010001386.1:0-80496 GCA_019447015.1 Hymenochirus boettgeri | reverse complement strand
ACAGTTTGTTTATTAATAGAACTAAAGTAATGTTTGTTATTCCATAACTACAGTAATGTTGTTATTACCATAACTAAGTAGTGTGTTGTTTAATCATACATAACTACAGTAATGTGTTATTATCATAACTAAGTTATGTTTTATTATTTGCCTCCGTAATGGGATACTGTGTTATTAATCATAAATATTGTAATTGTTTTTGAAACAACTTTAATTTTCATTATCATACTACAGTGGTTTTATTATCAGAACTAAAGTAATGTTTATATCATAACTACAGTAATTGTTTTATATCATAAATAGTGGTTTATACTCATGTACATGTGTTTTATATCATAACTGAGCTACATGTGTTTATATCCATAACAGTACATTGTTTATTCCTAATGCCTGTATTTATTATAACGCAATGTTATTATGAGCTGCAGTATGTGTTTTATATTAACTACATTAATGTGTTTAATTAGCTAACTACACTATGTGTATATCATAATCTGGTTGCGGTTTATCATATTATACTACAGTAATGTGTTATTTATTCAACCTGTCGACTGTGTTTATTATCATACGGCATAATTCTTTACTAGTAATCTGATTAATATCAGTATTAATGTGTTTAATCATAACTACAGTACTTTGTTTATTACCATAACTGCATAAGTAGTGTTATTATTATATACCTCCATAATGTGTTTATTATAACTACAGTAATGTGTTTATTATCATACACAGTTATACAACTACAGCGTGTTTTGATTACAATACAATACTGTAATGTTTTATTAGTATAACTACGTATGTTGTTATTATCATAACTACAGTATGTGGTTTATTCACATAATATACTTAGTTATTAATAATAGTAATGTGTTTATTATTATAACTACCTGTAATGTGTTCTTAATATCATAACTTAGTAATGTTTGTTTATGCATATACGTCCTGTGTATAAAGGTAATGTGTTTATTATCCATAAGCTAAAGCATGTGTATTCTGCAGTATGTGTATTATCATAAACTACAGTATACGTTTTATTATTAATACTGCAGTAATGTGTTTATTATCATAACTACAGAAGTTTTATCCTATACGTACTGTCTTTATTAATGCAACTACCGGATGTGTTTATTATCATACTACAGTAATGTGTTTATATTACCATAACTACAACCAATGTATATTATGATCTATAACCGCAGTAATAGTGTTTAATGTTCGACTACATACATGTGTTATTATTCATAACTACGTAGTAGTTGCTTATACATAAACTGCAGGTAATGTTTTATATTAGTACTAACAGTAAATGTGTTTATTATCATAACTCCCTATCCTATTCATAACTCATGTTTTATTATCAATACAATCGTTGACGTACTGTAAATGTGTTTTATTCATTAACTACAGTAATGTGTTTTATTACCTACTAGTAATGTTTGCCATTAACATAGTGTTGATTATATAACTACATAATGTGTTTATTTACATAACTACAGATGTTTTATTATCATAACTGCAAGTAATGTGTTATTAAATAATAAGGTATGTTTATTCTCTTAAATGTGTTTTCGTTATCATACTACAAGTGTTGTTTTATCAGAATAAGTAATGTGTTTGATTATTATACACACGACGAGTAAGGTGGTTTATTTATAAAACTGCTAGTATGTGTTTTACCATAACTCAAGTAATTGTGTTTAACGCATACTAAAGAATGTGTTTATATCATAGAGTACGAATGTGTTCTACCAATGTAAGTACAGGTTTATATATATAACTACAGTTAACTGTGTTTTATTATTATCTACGTAACATGACGTAATGTGTTGTTATTACCACCTAATGAGTAATGTGTTTATTATAACACTGTAATTCTTATTTTAATCGTATTGTTTCATTCATACCATACTACAGTATGTGTTTTACCTACTCTAAGCATTATTTCTATAATGTGTATTAACAAGTTTTATTATCATAACTACTACGTAATGTGTTTATTATCAACTCCGTAAGTGTGTATAATAGGTAATGTTATTATAACGCGTACTGTGTTTATTACTCATAACTACAGTATTATTCCCTATAGATTTTATTATTATAACTCACGTATGGTGGTATTAGTTATTACTCATAATATGTATGGTTATTATACCACTTAATGTGTTTATTACTCATAACTAACACTGTTTATGCAAATAGTAGTGTGTATTATCAACTCAGTAATGTGTTTTATTTATTATACTACAAATGTGTTATTATCATAACTGCAAGTAATGTTTTATTATCTAGCAGATTATTCATAACTACAGTTTAAATGTGTTTATTCCATAACTACAGCAAATATGTTTTTTTTTTTTTACCTATAACTGCAGTAATGTGTTTATTATATACATACTGTTTATTCATAACTCGTGTTTTATTCCATAACTACAGTATTTTATTATTCTACGTATGTGTTTATTATTGACTACAGTAATTGTCATATACTATGTGTTGATTACTATAAACTATCGGTAAATGTGTTTATTGTATAACTACAGTATGATGTTTGATATAGCATAACTAACCGTAACTGTTGTTATTATTTAAGTAAGTCATGTGTTTTATGTTATAACATAATGTAATGTGTTTATTATTCATACACTCAGTAATGTGGTTATTATTACCTAACTCAGTAATGTGTTTATTATACATAACTGACAGTAATGTATTCAAGGTTTCTTTATATCAAACTACAGTTAAATTTGTTTATTTATTCATAACTACAGTAATGTGTTTATTACCATACTCACAATGTGATTTTTATTATATACTGCAGTAATGTGTTTATTAACTCACATTAATGTGTTTCTTATCATAACTACAATGTAATGTGTTGATTCAATAATATGGTAATGTTTTATGATTATAACTACATTAATGTGGTTGGATAATCATAACTACAGTAAGTGTTTACTTTTATCTACTTGTAATATACTACAGTAATGTTGTTTATTATTCATAACCACTAATGTGTTTATTATCATAACTACAGTAATGTGTTATTAGCTATAACTACATTAATGTGTTTTATTATCATAAACCGTAATGAGTTTATACACATCACTACAGTAATGTGTTTATTATTATCAAACTACCAGTAATGTGTATTTTTCTACAGTAAGTGTATTCCTATAAACTACGCGAATTGTTTTATTATCATAACTACAACTGTTAACATATCCGTAATGTGGTTATTATTATATAACTACTCAGTATGTGTTCTCTACTAAGTTGTATTATCAAACTACACGTATGTGTTATTATCATACTACAGTAATGTGTTTTATCTAACATGCATAATGTGTTTATTACGCTAACACAGTAGTGTTTATATTACATAACTGCAGTAATGTGTTTATTCTAACCATTTTACACTACAGTAATTGTTTTTATTATCATAATACAGTTATGTGGTTATTAATTCACTACCGTAATGAGTGTTTATTTCTAATACTTTCATGTGTTTTAATATCAAACGTCAGATTGTTTCATTAGGCATACTACAGCCTGTGTTTATTATCAAAGTAACAGTCAATGTGTTTATTACATACTAACAGTAAGTTGTTTATTATCATAGACTGCATTATGTCTTTATTACCAAACCTACAATATGTTTATACAGCATAGTGTTCAATTACCATAACTACAGCAAATGTATTTATTATTATAAACTGCAGTATGTTTTCATTATACTAGAACATAAGGTTTATACTTGTGTTTTATTATCATAACTACAGTAGATGTGTTTATTACATAATAATGTATGTGTTATTTTATTATAACTGCAGTAATGTGTTATTATCATAACTGCAGTAATGGTTTTATATCATAACTGCAGTAATGTCTTTATTATCTAGAACTACAGTAATGTGTTTATTATCATAACTACGTCATTGTTTATTCATAACTGCAGCAATTAGTGTTTTATTATTATAATCTGCAGTAATGTGTTTATTAGAACTACGTAATGTTGTATTTTCATAACTACACATAATGTGTTGATTAACAATAATATGGTATGTGTTTATTATTATAACTCCAGTAGCTTGTTATTATCATAAACTACCCAGTAATGTGTTATTATCTAACTACTGTAATGTGTTTATTATATAACTACAGTAATGTGTTTAGATTAGTATAACTACAGTAATGTGTTATTATTTCATAAACGCAGTAATGTGTTTATTATCTAACTGCAGTAATGTGCTTTATTATCAAACTACAGTTAATGTTGGTTTTTATTATCATAAACTACACGAGTATGTGGTTTATACCATAACTGCAGCAATTTTGTTTGTTTATTATTATAACTGCAGTAATGTGTTTAATAACTACATTAATGGTGTTTTATATCATAACACAAATAATGTGTTTGATTACAATAAATATGGGTAATGGTAATTGGTTATTAGTTAGACGTAGTACGTAATGTGTTTATCAATCATCAACTACAGTAATGTGTTATTATTATAACTACGTGAATGTTGTATATTTATTATAACTTACTGTATTTGTGTTTATTAACTCAGTAACTTAAAATGTGTTATTTACATAACTCCGGTATTTGTTTTACTTATCATAGTACATCATGAGTTTTATTACCTAACTACAGTAATGTGTTTATTATTGTAACTGCAGTATAAGTGTTTATTATCAAAACTACAGTAATGTTGTTTTCATAACTAAGTAATTCTTTAATAATTATAACTACAGTAATGGGTTTATTATCATACTACAGTAAATGTAAGGTGTTTGACTTCCATAACTAAGCAATGTTATTTATTATTCATAACTACAGTTAATGTGGGTGATTACAATAATACGGTTAATGTGTTATTATTATAAATACTGTAATGTGTCATTATCATCATAAACTTACAGTGTGTTATCTTACAGAACTAAGTAATGTGTTTATTATCATAACTACAGTAAGTGTGTTTATATAATAACTGCAGTATAAGTTAGTAGTTTATACCATACACTACAGTAGTATATTTTATTACTCATAACTAAAAGTAGTGTTGGTTCTATTATCATAACTACAGTATGTTTTTATTTATCATAACTACAGTATGTGTTTTTATTATGCCTACCGTAATGGGATATGGTGTTTTATTATCATAATTATTGTAATGTGTTGTTATAACACACTGTAATCTGTGTCATTATCTAACTTACAGTGGTGTTTATTTCGTATTTCAGAACTAAAGTAATGTGTTTATTATCATTACTATGTCTACATAATTCTATCATAATCGTTTTATGTTTTGATCTTATTATATAACTGCGTGAAGTATGGTTCATTACTATACTACAGTTATGTGTTTATTACATAATCTACAGCCAATGTTTTTTTATATTTATAACATGCAAGTAATAGTGTTTATTATTACTACATTAATGTGTTTAGTTACTACATATTTACATACACATAATGTGTTTATTAATCATAAATACAGTAATGTGTGTTTTATATAATAGTATGTGTATAATACTACAGTAAGTGTGTTTATTATCATAACTACGTCAGTAATGTGGTTTATTATAAACTGCCAGTAATGTCTTATTATCATAACTACAGTACTGTGTTTATATCATAACTACAGTAATGTGTTTTATACCATAACTGCAGCCAATGTGTTTATATTAATGGTATACTGTTTTAATTGGTAACTTTCCATAAGTATGTGTTATTATCATAACTACAATAAAATGTTGGGTTTGATTACAATAAATATGGTAATGTGGTTTATTTTTATACTACCAGTAATGGTGTTATTATCATAACTACAGTAATGTGTTTATTATTATAACTACCAGTAAATTGTGTTTATTATTATAACTACTTAAGTCGTATTGTCTTATTATTATAACTACAGTAATGTGTTTATTATCATAACTCAGGTATGTGTTTGTGTTTTAATTTATAACTCTGTAAGCATTTTATTATATAACTACAGTAATTGGGTTATTATCATAACTACCGTTAATTGGTTATTATCAATAACTACAGTAGGTTGTTTATTTATCATAACTACCAGTAGGGTTTTTATTATCATAACTACAGTTATGTGTTATTACCATAACTACGTAATGTGTTTATATCCATAACTACATAAATGTGTATTATTATACCACTGTAATGTTGTTTATTATCATAAACTACAGTAATTTGTGATTAGCATAACTACAGTACTGTGTTTATTATCATAGTTATAGTAATGTGTTTTATTAAACCATAACTAAAGCAATTGTTGTTTATTATCATAACTGCATAGAAGTAATTATGTTTTTATTAGCATAACTACAGAATGGTTTTATTACCATAACTGCAGTAATGTCTTTATATTCATAACTACAGTAATGTGTTTATTACCATAACTACAGAAAGTCCGTATTATTATTAACACTGCAGTAGTATGTGTTATGTATACTACATAATGTGTTTATTCTCATACAAATAATGTGGTTGATTTACAATCAATATGCTGTAATGTGTTATTATTATAAACTACAGTAGTGTTTCTTATCTCTCATGTCATGTGTTATATCATCACTCGGTTCCATGTGTTTATTTTTAAACTACTGTGTATGTTTTATTATCTAACTACAGTAGGTTTATATAACGTAGTGTTTTATTTAACCATAACTACAGTAATATGTGTTTATTATCATAAACTACAGAATGGTGTTTTATTATTAATACACCCTAATGTGTTATTATTATAAACTACCGTATGTGTTTATTAATCATAAAACTACAGTAAGTGTTTTTATTATTGACCTACCGTAATGTGTTTTATTTTATCATAACACAGCCAATGGTTTATTTATTATCAACTAAGTAAATGTGTTGATTATAATAACTACAAGTGTTTTAAAAATTGGCATAAACTACCAGTAATGTTGGTTTTATTATTTTTTAAACTGCAATTAATGTGTTTTATTTATAACATTAATGTGTTTATCTACATAATCTCCATAATGTGTTGTTATTATCATTATTACAGTTATGTGGTTGATTTAATAACTACTGTAATGTGTTTACTATCATAACTTCAGTAATGTGTTTTATTAGCAAAACTACAGTATGTTATATTCATGTAAGTTACAAGACAGTATGAGCTGTTATTACCATAACTACAGTAGAATGTGTTTATTAATCATATAACTGCGTAATGTGGTATTATCATAACTACAGTAATGCGTTTTTATGACCATAACGCGACAGTAAGTTGTGTTTTTATCCATAACTACAGTTAATGTTGTTGATTACAATAAATATACGGTGAATGTTTATTATTTATAACTACAGTTAATTGTGGGTACATATACTACAGTAATGTTGTGTTATCTCCATAACTACAGCAACTGTATTTATTATCAGAACTACGTAATTGTTGATTACAATAAATATGGTAATGTGTTTTATCTATTTAACCTACTGTGTAAGGGTTTATTTATTTTTCATGAACTACACGGTTGTTTTATTCTCAGAACTAAGTAATGTGTTTATTTCATAACTACAGTATTGTGTTTATGTATTTACCTACCGAATGTGTTTATTATCATAACACAGTAATGTGTTGATTAAATAACTACATGTGTGTTTTTTTTGGCATAATTACCAGTAAGTTGTTTATTATTGTAACTGCAGTAATGTGTTAGTATAACTACATTAAATGTGTTATCTATCATAACCTATAGTAATGTTTTATTTTATCATAATTACAGTTATGTGTTGATTATAATAACTACGGTATTGTTTATTATCATAACCTCGTAATGTTGTTTATTATCCTAAGTACAGTATGAGTTTTATTTACCATAACTACAGTTAATTGTTTTTATTACCATAACTACAGTAATGTGTTTATTTATTACCAAACTACAGTTAATGTGTTTATAGCCATAACTGCAGTAAATGTGGTGATATCTAACTACAGTAATGTCTTTATTAGTTATAGCTACAGTAAGGTGTTATCATAAACTACAGTTAATGTGTTTTATTTACCATAACTACAGGTAAGTGTTGATTACAATACATAGGTAATGTGTTTACTATTATAACTACTGTAATGTTGTGTTCATTACATAACTACAGTAATGTGTTTATTATCATAAACACGGTAATGTGTTTTATTATTATAATGCAGTAGAATGTGTTATTATCATAACTACAGTAATGGTGTTTATTATCATAATAAGTAATGGTCTTATTATCATAACTACAGTATGTGTTTTATTATCATAAACTACTGTAATTGTTTATTATTTAAACTGCAAGTATAATGTTGTTTATTACCATAACTACAGTTAATGTGTGTTTATTACACATAACTACAGTAATTGTTGTTTATTCATCACTACACTTAATGTGTGTTTATTTTATACCTACCGTAATGGATACTGGTTTTGTAATATTAATATTTAATGTGTTTATTATAACTACATAATATTTTGGTGTTTTTTTTTGTTTTAAGCCATTCATTATTTCCCCCACTAATGGTGTTTCCTGTATTCATGCCCTGTTTATGTATGTGGAACTGGTTTGGAAGTTTTTTAGAGGACAAATTTTAAAAATATTTTACATACCCCAATGTGTCAGATTCGCTATCAATTCCAAGCAATGCAGATTTCCTGGTCCTTCCTAGAGTGGTCATATATGGGTAGAAGTCCCAGAATGCTTTTGCATGGACGGAACATGTAGCAATAAAGAGATCACTCCCTCTCCCTATGTCCTCAGTCCCTTTTTTCCTATCCTCGCTGGATAGGAGCGTAAGCGTGTCTCAACCCCCTTGCCTTAATTTTTTAGTGGTGCCCTTCTTATATAGCCGGGCTGCTCCGATCCTAGCTTGGATTTCCCACACACCCAGCCGTTTGTTTGTGTTGTGCGCTCTGGGCCCTATCATTGGGGGTTTCTTTACGCGGCTTATTTTTACCTGTACTTCAAGGTTCGCATCCCCACTGTCGCGCGCGCAATGCTCGATGCCGTCATTACGCCTAGAAAGAATGAATAAAATTTTGCCTTGATCTGTCTGTAGTGGAGATACTGGCAGTTTGTATCCAGTGCAATCCTGGACCAGAGTGGGCTTGTTTTGGCCATATTCTTTGCATATCCTGTACTAATAGATAGAACTTTGGAAATATTACATCATTATTTTTTATTTTGGATTGAAAAATGTTTTTTTTTTGAGTTAACTAACAGTTTCATCGTTATTAGGTCATTTATAAGCTCCATGAGGCACCATCTACGTTTCAAGGTCGCAGGTCTAGGGTGTTGTAGCATCGATTATTTTGATTTGCTCAAGTTATGATATGGTTTTAGTTTTGTTTTGTTTGTCCACTTTTTTGTTTGTCCACAATTTTGTGTTTTTTTTTTTATGTTTTTCAGGGATTCATCTCGCCACCAGTGAAAATGGAGGAAACATAGAAGAAAATCAGGCGTGATGGTCCATTGTTTTGTGACAAGCCCTGCTATTTGGGAAACAAAATCCCAGTTTGGCATTGAGAAAGCTAAGCAAAAATCCTGAAGATTACTCAATGGGTTCAAGGAGGTCTATGTCCTCTTGATGGGTCCATGGTTGCTCCAAGGATCAGATTCGTAAGGCCTTCGATACAACTCCTGCATTTCCTGTGATTCGTGTCCTGGCACGTCAGCTCACCACTGGGAGTGAAGGAAAGGAAATCTCAGGGTGATGATATTGAACAACCAATTTTCTCCTGTACTATCTAACCTCCATAAAGCACTACACTATTGTTAGAACCTGAGTCTACCAGAAATCCTCAGCACCATTCTTATCTGATAATGATGTTGTTGCTTTGGAACAGGTCCTAAACCTACATTTTATCTCCATCCATTATGGCAAAATTCAGATGGAAATGTGACATGAACCTTGATAGGAAAATTCTCTCTAATCTGCCTCTTTTTAGCAGTACTAACGTAACCCTTTTCCTATGATTTGTGGTACTCTCCATGGGACCAATTCCACCTAAGCCACTGTCTAGGCTAGCTCGGAAGCAAAACTCTTCTGCCAGTAGAAGCTGGAGTTAGCCTTGAGAGATCCAATTGAAAGAAAAACAAGATTCTTTACTTTCTTAAAACAGCTTACACGGTTTGCAGGTGCATCTTTTTAGGACCAGCGTCAGCTATTGTGGATTTAGTCTTTGGATTTTCAAGAAGTGAAGTAGAAAAGCAGTTGGTACAAAGGGAGCAGACAAAGAAAAAAGATTGTTTAATGCTCCTTTAAAGACATTAAGACTGGCTGCTGATTTTTGTGCTGAGTGCTGCCTGAACAGTCGCTCTCTGGTTAGTCTTTATGGCATCGTCAATGGCAAGGTCCGATATATCTTATCATCTAAAATGAGTTGCTTAACCTTACCGTTTCAGGGTGATACTTTTATTTGGTTAATGTTTTAAAAAAAAACTATAAAAGAAGAGGCCATTTCTAGAGAAGAAAACGCGGATAAATGAACTTTTCTTCCAAGACAGAGGCAAGTTTGAGAAGAAACCAGTCACCTAAAAGAGGATGTGGTTATCCTTGAAAAGAAGCAAGTCAATAACGCTCACCTGGTAGGAATCTGTTCAGGAAGATGCTGGAAGAGGAATTCCACAAACAGTTTTTCTGCAGTTAGGTCCTTTCATCAGCACAAAAAAGTCGAAAACCGTCGAAACAAAAATCATATGAAAAATTGCCAAGGGACCCAGCAGTGAACAGTGGACGGGAGCCTATCTCGTTTCTTTGCGATTGCTGTGGGCTCACACATCAAGACGAACTATGTGAGGGGATGCGGATTTTCTTCTAGGATTCATCTGGGAGTTCAAGTCAATCCCAAAAGACAACTTCTGGATTTCTAACTCTCCCAAATCTCCTTTCTGCTTCCTCACCTACTAGAAAAATTTTAGCCCGAATTGGAACAAACACAAGTAATTAAAGTTGTTCCAGAAATCAAGTATTGTTCGGTATGATATTACTCTCGTTTCTTTACTAGTGCAGAAGAAACGTTGGGAGAATTTCAGGAGGGCCAATCCTGGACCCTCAAGAGGACGAATTCCTTCCTAGAGTTCGAAAACATTCAAGATGGAACCCATAAAATCTGTTATGATCTCAGGGAGGCAGATCGATGGTAATAAAACCTCGCTTCTGACATTATGGGGGTCACCATTACCATATTGTATGTTCTCCAATTAGGTTGTGGCACAGCCACCCAAGAAACTTTGTTTGACAAAGGTATTGGCCCAACTCTAGGTTATTTCCGGCCTCAAAGAATTTTCTCGTTACCTGACGATTTTCTGGTGTTTTTAAAAGCCCAAGTTACTATACAAAGTTGAAAGAACAGGTAACAATCTTCTCAGATCCTTCATCAGCCATGGTGGCTATTAAATGGAAAGAAAATCTCTCTGAAGCCAACCCTCAACTGGACCCACTATATATAGATGTATCTATTCAATTTCCTTCACTGTACTCAAAAAAGGCTAGAACAAACTACCAAATTTGTGTCAACACATTCCAAGAAGGTTCAGTTATCACAGTTCGTTTTATGTCAACAACCATAGGGAAAACTAGGTTTTCCGCCATTCCAGAGTCGGGTTCAAATGGGACTATGGCACACATCGACCATTTTTGATTATGAATGATTTTTAGATCAATAGGACACAGACTCAAGTTTCCCTCCATGTTCATACGATTTTATATACAGATCCATCAGTTCTAGCAGAGACTTACTTGGGGGATGGATTCAAAGAATTACAGACCTGTTCGAAAAAAGAAACTCGAAAAAAGGGTTTCCGGTGTACAGATGGGGGAGGCTCATTACAAAATCATGGATCAGACGGGATTGGCTACCATTCTCTTCAGAACAGTTCCAGTGAATTTCAATGGACTAAAAAGCCATCCAATTAGCTTCTCCACTTTTTTCAACTCATTTTTCTTTCAGGAGAGCCTTACTGATAGTGTCGGACAACGCCACAACTATTTCTTATGTGAAATCGAATGGGGGGGGGACAAAGGAGCAGGAATTTATGTGGCTCTTGCCACAAGGAGATTCTCTGAAAACAGTTCTACATTCCATCCCGAATGAATGTTCCAGGAGGATTTTCTGAGGAAAGAAGCGTCACGGTAGTTCTCATGGGAGGAAGGTCTCTGAATTCCAACAGTTTTTCATCGTGAAGTGGGAGGAGATAGAGGGAAGGAGTATGCTCTTATGGCATCACCCGAGAATTCAAGTGGAAATAGTTTTGCACCAGGTCTCCTTGCAGTTGGCGAAACAGGCGATTATAGATTGGCTTTCTCTTCCATGGGAAATTCAGGATGGAATATATATTTCCCCCCTTTCTCTGATAGGGAAAAAGTTCTACAAAACCAAAGTGACTCCAGGGACGAAGCCTTTCTAATTGCGTGAACTGCACATGGCTGCGGCAACCCGGTTTCCTCTCCTGATGGATGAAATGTAGGATCAGCTTTCCTCTCCCAGTCAAGCTCGGATCTCTTGTGCCAGGGGCCCCGCCAGTGGGTTTTCCAATCCAGCAGATTACTCTGACGGCCTGGCGTTGCTTGAAAAGAAGAGTCGTTAAAGAACAAAGGTCTTTCGGCAAGCTTCTGTCAATACCTTATTGAATATAGGAAATAAAAACAACCTTTGTCCAATACTTCAAAGTTGGGATATTTCCTAAAATGGTTGTTGCCCTCTTTTTCGCCACCTATTACTCAGATTTCAGGAGAGTACAATGGTAGAAGTAGTTTTTAACAAATCCCCCCCCCTGGTCTTTAAAAAGGCCCTTGCTGCAGCTACTTTAAAGGCATGGCCACCCCCAAAACTATAATCCCCCCACTAATGGCCCCCACCCATGTAGTGTTGTAATTATAAATCCTTCCCTCACATCCCGCTCATAGGTTCTCCTTGTAAGTCCCCCCAAAGTCCAAAACGTGCCCACCCACCGAGGATAGCAGAGGTCCAATATAGGACCTGCCTCTATCTCGCGCCTCCGAAGAAAGAAAAGTTGCCAAAATGCGTACTGCAGCTCTTCCCTCCCCCTCCACTCCCCTCCCTCTCCCTACCATGAAAAACCCTTGCCATATATTAGTATATATCTTCCCCAGCCCAACCGCTAAAAAATAATTTTAAGAAAGCCCCCGAAACTCTACTTGCCTTCCCTCTATCCCCGCGCATTCTGGAGCAGCGGCGCAGCCGTGTCCGTGATATGGCTGCCTCTCCGCGGTCGTGATTGGCTGAGTGGCTTCCGTTCTCGCCCCTGCTTGCAAAGTCTATGCAAGCAGAGAAGGGCCGGCCGGGACGGGGGAGTCGAGAGGAAGACGAGGGGAAGGTTAAGGAAAAGATCTTGGTCACTTTCTAAATTTATTATTATATAGCGGTTGGGGCGGGGGGCTACTGTATTCTATTATAGTCTACTACAACGTTTATTAAAGGTGGACATGCCTTTAATTATATAAAATATATCTGTTATGTTACCTCCTCATTTTGATACGGGGGAACTGGGAAAATTTACCTAAATAACATCATGGTTTGTGCTTTACTTCTAGCATTCTAGTATCACACCAGTTTGGTCATGGCCAATAATGTTCTGACATGCTCAGTCCTACTATGGCGGACAGAGAAACTTGTTTACAGTTGGTCACACCCATTAATAATCCTAGCCAATCCTTTTAAGGACAGATAAAGCAGGAAGCATTGGACTGGAGTCAGGAGGTGTGTGGTTCTGACACTACACCTACCAACAGATACTTCTCCAGTTCTACAGGCTTAATTTATCTCAATAAATATGCGAAGTGATTTAGATTGAATGATGGATTTATGCCTTCTATTGGTGTTTTTAGGGGGTGTTTTGATCTGGAGGTATTAATAAACATTGGGGTTTTTTTTTTTAGTTCTCCTTTAAACCAACCTGGAAAACGATCATTCCTTTGTGGCAGTACACTTCGCTAGAACTAGAAGAGTTTGCTGTTAGAATTTTCAGAACACAACATTTGCACTCCAGATTTCTTCTGTTTTTTGGAGATGGAGGATGTGTGTTTTTTAGGTTTCACGAGTCCTTTATTCTTAAGTCTCAGAGTTATCATTGTTAATGATGAAAGTTTGGTGTTTCATACTTTTCCCCTAATCCTTCTAATGAGAAAGGAAGAAGAAAAAGAAAGAATGTCACTTTTGGAGGTTGCAAGATTGTGTTCCAAAGTTACATATCGAGCGACCAGCTCCATCGACAGAAAATCTAAATATTCTTACTGGTTCCTATATGCTGAAAGAAAATAGGTAAGAAAAACAGCTAAATCATCAGTGGCAAGGTGGAATCTTTCTGTATTAGATGAATTCTTACACTGTCTTCGATATATGTCGTGTTCTCTTGGTTAATACAGCTCATTCCACTCGGGCCGGTGGCTCGGATCCTGCGGCATGCCAGTCAGGAGTCTCTATTCAGGATATTTGTGCGCAAGCCATCTGGAGTTCGGCACACATACTTTTCTGAATCCATAAACTATGTGGGTTTTCTACTAATTTGGGAAAGACTTTGAGCTTCTGTTTTCTTTAATAAATTCTTCATACCCACCCTTTGTGTTGTGTACTGCTTTGGTATTATCCATTGTGACACTGCCAGGGAAGACCAGGAAACTGAAAAATTTCCTTTTTATACTTTTTTGTTTTTAAAGAGTTTTGTTTAAGAAGTTTAATTAATCATTTCATTTCTTTCCCAAGCTCGTCACAGTCGGACCTGAGAGGTAGGGGAGAGGAGGAGGATCTTTTATTGATTATGTTTTCCGGTCCATGCAAGCATGCTGGGAACTAACCGAATTAGTGACCACTGCCATTCAGTTTTTAAAAAAAAAAAAAAAGATTAAGCAGTGCTCTATAGAATTCTTTGTCACTTCTTTTTATTAAAGTCAAGATCTGTTTTTCTTCCTTTTTCACTCATCAGCAATGTTTTTGAGCTATTGTGATTATAATGTCTATTTCAAAAGTATTTTCTCTACAACTGAGCAGATTATCTTGCCTGCTTGGGTGCTTGTGAAGTTTTTTTTTAACTGAAAAACTAAAATCAACAGAAATAAGCTCCTGATACTTACCGTTACATATAGGAATGAACAAAACTGGTGATTTTGTTTCGCGACAGATGGTTTCATAGAACTGGAACATGGAAAAACGATTTTGAAAATCCAATGGATTTTTTTTATTTTTTAATGCAAATTTTTGCTCAGAAGATCAATTTTTCTAAGCACAAAATTTATCTCAAATTTGTCAATTTTCTTCAACAAAAAATTGAAAAATTTCATTTTTTTAAAAATTCCATCACATCGTGAAAGTTTAAATCCAGGTTTGTTTCGGTAACTGAGACTTATCACTACAATGTATTATTCCATGTTCTCTTTCATATCCTGTATCAGTGTGAATATGACAGAAGTGCACTGTACGCTATACCCTTACTACTATGTTGGTGTTAAGGGGTTATTTTAATTAAAAGGACAGTTATGAGTTGTTGTCTAGAAATGAACCCCTGCCACTGCCCTTGCCCACCTTTTTTTAGAGAATGATACAGACCTTGTGCTGTAGAGGATACATATTCTATGGGGGTATATTATAAGTGATAACACATTTCTAACATTCTTAATGAGAACTGAACTAATAGGATTCCTAAGGACCAATACTGTAAACGTGGGTTTGTGTTTGTTACATCCTGATTTCTCTCACAGATTGTTATCCTTGACATTGTAACTTTTAATGTTCATTTATAAACCACCTTAATGTTGTATATATACATTAGCAATTTTGCCCTCACTGCCCCATGGTTTTATTATGACCTACTAAACAAAGCCCTTAATCATATGGCTTCTTTATAGCCACCCCCTTCACCCTGACATTACACAGATCAGGCGACTGGTATACATGCAGGAGTGGCTCCCCACATATAGACAGGAAATCTGGTTTGGTGGTTGTTTTCGTTATATAATTAAAAGGGTCAGAATTAAGCGCAGACATAGAGCACAATCATCCTGCTGCTCACATTCTTTATGATATACAGCCTGTTGCCCAACATATTTTGTTTTTTAACTACAATCACAGCATCCAGGCTCCATGTGCAGCTGGTTATTTTCAGATATTTTTTTTGGAGGGCTGCAGGTGCTATAACAACGTCTTTCCATATGTGCATTTCATAGTTGAATGGCATGGTTAGACACTAAAAGAGAAGTAGAATGTTACCCAACATATCAAAACATAACCTCCGTATTTGTAATTATAGTGTTATATAGACACTCAATGAATGACCAAATCTGCTAAAACCTTCTGTAAAATAGAATTAACGTAAAACAATAACGTATAAGCTGTGATCGTTTGACGGATTTTTATAAAAATATTTTATATGACAAGTCAATGTAATATTTTGTGGGGTTAGCGATAGATTTTATGTCATAAACGAATCCCTTGTAGAGTTATAAGTGTGTTCTTATGTTTTTCTTTGTTTACAGCAGCATTATGCAATTTGCCCATTATAATGTTTTCTGATTTTGCTTTCTATTCGATTTTTGTTTACAATACAAACATTAGTTTGTTTGACTGGGCGAGGATTTTGAGGACATTTGTCCCATTTACTTTAGAGAGGGGTATTATTGAGTAAAACCTTTTAATGGCGGGTGTTTTTGATGATCCTACTCAGGCTAAGATGTTGGAGATTTTTTTTAGAAAGTAATCACCCACCTTGGCGTTCACTATTAGAGAATCAATACAGGTAATTTGTCAGTCAGTGTCCCAGCACTTCTGCTGTGCAATACAAAGTATGACTGAAATAGAACCTGACAGGTTAGGTAGCACTTACCAGAAAAAAGTCTGTGGGTGAACGAAATAGACTGAAAGTGAAGCTTACTCAGGGAGTAGGCTAAGAACCTGCACAAAGAGAACCATAACAGACTGCTCTGGACCACAAGTCTCTGCTCTAAGTATTGGCAAATGTTTTTAGTTGTATATTCTATCTTTATATTTTATTTACATCTTATTCAGTTTATGTTTTATTGTTATGCACAATTTCCCACTTCACACAACTCCAAGTGTGTGAGTGGGAACAGGAATTTTGTATGAGTGCACTCCCCATTCAAACGGTTATATTATATCGTTTTATTTAAGATTAAGTACTACAGGGAGATTCAATAAAAGTTATTGTCATTAAAAATGGGCTAATTTTGCCCACACCATCAGATGTTTTAACTTACAAATATAAATAAGAATCTTGATTGGTTGGGGCAAACATTAGCACCATTTAAACGAATAAGAACACTTTTATTGAATCTCCCTGCTATATGCTATTTTCTGAAGGGAGGCACGCTCAAAAAACTGCTTTTAGGGCCATAAATCATTTATAGGATGCTGAAAAACCAGGTCACAGCTGGGTGTAAACCAGGTCAAAGCACATTCTTAGTGTCCTCCCTTCAGAAAAAGAAAATAAGATTATTGTTCGTGGTAAACCAACCATATATATTAACCCCCTGATGAGTTTTTAAGGGTGCCATACAATCTATAAGATTTTACTTACCCGTCCGACCGAGCGGCTCACGCGATGTTCCTTCTCCTGCCGGAACCGTTCTCCCGGACTACATTCGACCGACATGCAATCGCAAATGAATGGGATTTTGGCGATCGCATGTCGGTCGAATGTAATGAAGTCGGGGAAAAAAAAAGAACGGGTTTGTTTCGTGATGACGCAAGGCAACAAAATAGAATGACGTGTTGGTCGGTAACATTGTTTTCTCTGTCTTATCATATTGAAAATATATAAAATTTAAAAAACAAGGGTTTTAATGGATCAATAAAGAATAGGAAACTGGACCCAGTCTTCACTGTGTTTTGTACAACTGAAATTGTGTAATGTAGCAGGAAGATGCTGAAAAGGTGCTTTTTCTGTTAGTTTGGATCCCCAATCTTTAAGCCTGTGCAGGTATAGATTAAACCCATCTACCTCGTTGTATATCATCAGCCAGAACAATGTGTGAATAAAAATAAAACTATCAGGTGCTTAAGAGAACGTTATATGGAAGACTGAAAAGTTGTGAATCCTCCATACAGTCTATCATATAGATTTTGTTGTTAATTGTACAAATTGCAATGTTTGCTATGGATAGTAAGCGATCAGCCGCCCTTTATAAATCGTGGCCCATTATGAGTGGGTATATAGATTACTTTAAAGTACAAACACATTGAATGGGCCTTATAAGTAGGTTAATATTAACAGCTATTTTAGTATCGGAGTATGGTAAATAAGTTGTGGTTCTTGGGATTGGTTTTCAGTTTGCCATACGGTAGTAAGTGTAAGTTATCTATCTCGGCATTGTGCGAGGCTCAGTGTGCTAGTCAGTAGTATTTTGATCTTCTCTGAATCATGTTCTTTATTTATGTCAGTAGGGGAAAGCTTCACTGCGATTGGTTCTCTAATGATCCTAAGGATAGTTGAACAGAACTTTTACTACTCAATCTTCAGCAGAAGTAAGACATATATTTTTAATAAGATCAAGTGGTTTCTTTCCCTTGTAGTAATTTAAATACTCAATTGCAAAGCATTAAACGCAACTAACCTATGTGGCCATCATAGATCCCTTTTCTTTTCCTTACCCTTTCTGCCACCATCCCAGGTTGATCCTGACTGATATGATCAAGAAAGCTGACCTGTTGTATGGCAATCTTTGCTTTATCATTGTATTCAATATGTATAATTGTTTATTTAATTAATGGTCAATGTGCGAGAATGTGCCCTTCACTTCTTACATTCAAATGAGAAGGTCACATAGTCAGCCACAAATATGTCAAACCAACAATTTGGTTACATCTCACTCTTGTTGTTTGTAAGACACATTAAGGTAAGATTTATCCTATAAACTTTGTTATCTGTTTTTTATGCCTAAAGACACAGTGCCAGGGCTTGATTATGATGTTCTTTCCCTATGCCAACTATTAAAGCTTACAAATACCTACCAGCAAAGCCACGGGGAGGGTTCAAATTGATTTCACTTTCCTTGTTTTGCAGCCTTGGGGCTTCTGAAAGGTCTTCTTTGTTGGGTTAAATAAATCACGAGGTCCTGTATCCATTCTAATTCTTGTACATGAAAAACCGCTTGTTTTATGGCAACATATCAAGGACAGACGAAACCAAAACAAATCTACCTTAATCTAATTTAACAATCCCCCAAATCGCAGCTTCACCGGGCGCCAAACCAAATATAAAACATGTTAATTTAGAGATTGTACTGTGGGTTCGAAATATAGAACCTCAGTTTTTCAAAAACAAATCCGATGGTTTTCGAACGTCCGACCACAAATTTGCGAAAAGAACTCCCCGATTCAAGAAACGCACGAATTTTCCTGAGTTTTTTTGTATTTTATCGAAAATTTTTATAATTATCGAATATTAACGGGCTCGTGTTTGCTACCCTTAGAAATTTACCATTCTTTTGTGCTACCCTCAAATTTGCTGTTCTCTATACTTAATAATGTACCATTTCGTTTTAGCTAACCCTCGAATGTTACTGTTCACTAAGCCGAGGGTGGATAGTTCGTTCGTATTTTGCCAAGTCTTCAAAAATGTACCGTTCGCTAATCTTACACTAGGAAGGATTGTTTTGATCGTTTCTATAAGTCCTCGAATTTGTACCGTTTTCCTAACCCCTAGGATGGATTTTTTGTTCGTTCGATAATCCTCGATGTACCGTTCGCTAACCCTAGTGAAGGATCATTAGCTTCATCTTTGGTTTGTTGTTTGTTTTCGCAAGCTTTTTGATGTACGTTTTGCTAACCCTTACGTAATATATAACCTCATATAAATAACCTACTTAATATAATAAACCTGGTTATTATATAGTATTATATGACTTAGGTTTATTATATGACTAGGATTATTATAGGGTTATTATATGATAGGTTATTATATGGTGTATTAAACCATTCTAACTATATAATAACTATATAATAACGTATACATAGTCATCATAATAAACCCTAAATAACCTAGTCATTTATAATAACCATAAAATAACCTTAGTCAGATACTAACCATATAATAACCCCTCGTAATATAATAACATATAATAACCTAGTCATATAATCACCATATAAACCTGTCATAATAACCCTTAATAACCTAGTCATATAATAACATATAATAACCTAGCATATCCATAACCAATAATAACCTAGTCATAAAATAACCATATAATAACCTATATCTGTTGTATTCAATGGGACTTGAAGTTTTGAGACGTTGAAGACGTTTCGCTAGTCATTCCAACTGGCTTTCCCTCAATTCAGATGAACTTTGTACAGAATCTGTGGCAATTATGTGCCCTGGAAAAATCCTCATTAACCTTCACAGCCAGGTGGTTAGGCGTGATTGCATAGTGCCATAAGGTGTTATAGGACGCCCAGGGTAGGTTGTCAACGCATTGTCCTGGCAGACAGTTGGTGTCCCGAACCCCCCCACCTCTATTAGGCTTGGTTTTTTTATTTTCAACATAAAATGGGCCTCCTTGACCAGTCTTCTTGAACCAGTCACGTTCCTGTTCAAGAGAGGTGTCAAGAGGTCATTTATGTGAAAATAAACCTGATGAATGAAATTTTTTCTTTTTTTCACAAGCACATATAATAACCTAGTCCATATAATAACCCAGTAATTAATAACCATATATACCCATATGTTTCGAGCGAACTACCCTCAAATGTACCATGCTAACCCAGTAAGGATTGTTCGTTCGTTCGATAATCCTTGAATGTACCGTTCGCTAAAACCCAGGAAGGATCTTTCGTCGTTTGTTCGCTAATCCTTTACTGTTCCTTTTCCGCTAACAAAGAGATCGTTCGTTTGATAATCCTCGAATGTATCGAATGTAGCTTGCCCAACCCGACAATTGCCCGCTCTGACTTCAGGAAGTTTTTTAACGTTTTTGGTGACAGTGACTGTTTGTCCAGACCATTTCCCAGTGCCACAGCCATTTACAGTAAAGTTACCACTGTTATTTAGCTGTAACTCACTCTGCTTTTCGAGCTATCAACTCCCCCTAGAATTGAAGAGCCGAATGCGAGCTTTCGACTTTCCGCAAATTTCTAAATTCGAAAACGGATTCGAACATCTCTAGTTAAGGTTAGCCCTTATTACCTTTGTAGTTTTATAAACAGACATCAATGCCTCTCGTACTAGATCACATTGTCTTTTCCCATGTATTATTAATTACAAAGGTTTTTCATTCTTATTTTCTCAGTATAATTGGATAAAGTGACACACAGTGGAATTATTCTCATAGTCGGCGCTGAAGTCAGCCAGCTTCTGTGGATTCACTCCCTATCCTCCTTTGGAAAAAGCTATAAAGCTTCTCAAGAAACGGTAATGTAAATGTAAAATCGGGCGGGAGGCCGGGGTCCTTACGAGTACGCTTTAGGAGGAGAATGCTCGATGGCTGTTGGGATTGCAGAACTGCTACAAGAGACGCGGGGAACTGTAGGCCTGAGGAATGGCAACTAGGTGCTGCGAGGAAGCAGTAACGGGAACAGCAAGGCAGAACAGTCACTGAAACAGTCAGGTGAGTAATGGATACTGGACTGGCAAGGTAAGTTCTCTGATGATGGAGCTGGCAAGGTAAGTCTCTGATGATGGAGAAGAAGTCTCCTGATTTTGAAATTTGGAGCTGGCAAGGTACTTCTCTGCTGCCGGACCAGTTAGGTAAGTCTAAAGCTAGAGAGAAAAGGAACTAGGCAGGGTAAGTAGCTACATCAAGGCCCCGGTCCAGGAGGAACGTCGGTAACTACCGTAATGTGTTTATTATCATAACTGCAGTAATGTGTTTATTACCATAACTACAGTTATGTGTTTATTACCATAACTACAGCAATGTTTTATTATTATAACTGCAGTAATGTGTTTATTATTACTACATTAATGTGTTTTATTATAGACTACACTTAATGTGTTTATATCATAACTACAGTAATGTGTTTATTATTCAGAACTGCGATGTGTTTATTATCATACTAGGGCATAATGTCTTTACTTATCATAACTACAGTTAATGTGTTTATATCATAACTACAGTACTTTGGTTTATTACCATAAACTGCATCAATGTGTTATTATTATAACTGCAGTAATTGTTTATTATAACTACATTAATGTGTTTATTAGCATAACTACACTACGGTTTTGATTACAATACATATGGTACTGTTTTTTATTATTATAACTACAGTAATGTGTTATTATCATAACTACAGTAATGTGTTTATTATTATAACTACAGTAATGTGTTTATTATTATAACTACTGTATGTGTTCTTATATCATAACTTCAGTAATGTTTGTTTATGAGCATAACTCCAGGTAATGTGTTTATTATCATAAGTACAGTATGAGTTTTATTAACCATAACTACAGTATGTGTTTATTATTAAACTGCAGTATGTTGTTTTATTATCATAACTACAGTAATGTATTTATCCTACTACAGTACTGTCTTTATTATTATCACTACAGTAATGTGTTTATTATCATAACTACAGTAATGTGTTTATTACCATAACTACCCATGTATTTATATCATAACTCCAGTATGTGTTGATAACAATAAATACGTACTGTGTTATTATTATAACTACTGTAGTGTTGCATTATCATAAAACTGCAGGTTGTTATTATCAAACTAAAGTAAATGTGTTTATTATCATAACTACAGTACTTGTTTTATTATCATAACTGCAGTAATTGGTTTTATTCATAACTACGTAATGTTGTTTGTATTACCCTAACTAAGTAAGTGTGTTTTAGCATAACACCCTAATGTGTTTATTATCATAACTACAGTAATGTGTTATTTACCATAACTACAGCAATGTATTTATTATCATAACTACAGTAATTGTGTTGATTACAATAAATAACGGATAATGTTTTTATTATTATACTACTGTAATGTGTTTTCATTATCATCTACAGTGTTGTTATTATCAGAACTAAAGTAATGTGTTTATTATCATACCACTACAGTAAGGTGTTTATTATCAGAACTGCAGTATGTGTTTTACCACTAACTCAGTAATTGTGTTTATTACCATACTAAAGGAAGTGTGTTTATTCATCATAACTACAGTAAGGGTTTAGTATTATAACTAACAGTTAATGTTTTTATTATATGCCTACCGTAAATGGGATATGTGTTGATATCATAATATTGTAATGTGTTTTATAAACAACTTTAATTTTTTTCATTCTCATACTACAGTGTTTTTATATCAAACTAAATTAAGTTTTATTATCATAACTACCGTATGTGTTTATTATCAAAACTCCCGTATGTGGTTTTTTCATAACTGCGTATGTGTTTATTACCATAACTACAGTTTATGTGTTTATTCCCATAACTACAGCAATGTTTATTATTATAACTGCAGTAATGGTGGTTTATTATTACTACATTAATTGTTTTATTATCCTACATTAATGTGTTTATTATCATACACTACCGTAATGTGTTGATTAAATCAGAACTCAGTAATGTGTTTTATATTATTATACTACAGTAATGTTTATTATCATAACTGCAAGTACTGTTTTATTATCCTAACGGCAGATGTCTTGATTATCATAACTACAGTAAGGTGTTTTATTATCATAACTACAGTCATGTGTTTTATGAACCATAACTGCAGTCAATGTGTTTATTATTACAACTGTCATACTGTGTTTTATTATAACTACATTAATGTGTTTATTATCTAACTACAATAATGTTTGATTAGCCATAAATATGGTAAATGTGTTTATTTATATAACTACAGTATGTGTTTGAGTATCATAACTAACGTAATTGGTTTTTTATTATTTAACTACAGTAATGTGTTTTATGATTATAACTACTGTAATGTGTTTATTATTATAAACTACCGTAATGTGGTTATTATTATAACTACAGTAATGTGTTTTATTATAATAACTGCAGTAATGTGTTATTATCATACCTGCAGTATTTCTTTATTATCATAACTACATTAAATTTGTTTATTATCATAACTACAGTAATGTGTTTATTACCATACTGCAGAATGTGTTTTTATTTAACTTGCAGTAATGTGTTTATTATACTCAATTAATGTGTTTCTTATCATAACTACAATAATGAATGTGTTGATTCCAATAAATATGGTAATGTGTTTTATTATTATACTACAGTAATGTGGTTGGATATCATAACTACAGTAAGGTGTTTATTTATTATAACTACAGTATATGTGTTTATTATTAGAACTACTGTAATGTGTTTATTATCATAACTTCAGTAATGTGTTTATTAGCATAGACTACATTAATTTGTTTTATTATCATAAGTACCGTAATGAGTTTATACCATACTACAGTAATGTCTTTATTATTATAACTACCAGTAATGTGTTTATTATCATAACAAGTAAGTGTTTATTACCATAACTACAGCATGTATTTATTATCATAACTCAGTACTGTGTTTGATACATAAATACGGTTATGTGTTATTTTATAACTACGTGTATGTGTTCTTTCCTAACTACAGTTTGTTTATTATCAGAACTAAAGTAATGTTGTTATTATCATACTACATAATGTGTTTATTATCATAACTGCATAAATGTTTTTATTACCCTAACGACAGTAATGTTTTATTACCATAACTAAAGTATGTGTTTATTAATCATAACTACAGTAATTGTTTTTATTATCATAACTAACAGTATGTGGTTTATTATTCCTACCGTAATGATATGTGTTTATTTGCTAATATTTCATGTGGTTTTGAATAACAACTGTCAGTTGTTTCATTATCATACTACCAGGTGTTTATTTATCAAAACTAAAGTCTGTTTTATTAATATAACTACCGTAAGTGTTTATTATCATACTGCAGTATGTGTTTATTACCAAACTACAGTTTATGTGTTTCATTACCATAACTACAGCAAATGTTTTATTATTATAACTGCAGTAATGTGTTTATTAGTACTCACATAATGTGTTTATATAACTACATTATGTGTTTTTATTATCATAACTACAGTAGGGGTTTATTACATAACTAAGTATGTGTTATTATTATAACTGCAGTAATGTGTTATTATCATAACTGCAGTAATGGTTTTATATCATAACTGCAGTAATGTCTTTATTATCTAGAACTACAGTAATGTGTTTATTATCATAACTACGTCATTGTTTATTCATAACTGCAGCAATTAGTGTTTTATTATTATAATCTGCAGTAATGTGTTTATTAGAACTACGTAATGTTGTATTTTCATAACTACACATAATGTGTTGATTAACAATAATATGGTATGTGTTTATTATTATAACTCCAGTACTTGTTATTATCATAAATACAGTAATGTGTTATTATCATAACTACTGTAAGTGTGTTTATTATATAACTACAGTAATGTGTTTTATTAGTATAACTACAGTAAGTGTTATTATTTTCATAAGGCAGTAATGTGTTTGTATTATCATAACTGCATAAATGTCTTTATTATCATAACTACAGTTAATGTGGTTTTTTATTATCATAACTACAGGTAATGTTGGTTTGTTTATTACCATAACTGCAGCAATTTGTTTGTTTATTATTATAACTGCAAGTAATGTTTTATATAACTACATTAATGTGTTTATATATCATAATCACAATAATGTGTGTTGATTACAATAAAAAATATGGTATGGTAAATTGTTATTATATAACGACGTGTACATAATGTGTTTAATATCATCCTACAGTAATGGGTTATTATTATAACTACAGTGATGTTGTATATTTATTATAACTACTGTATTGTGTTTATATAACTCATAACGTTAATGTGTTTATTTACATAACTACCGGTACTTGTTTTACTTACATAAGTACAGTATGAGTTTATTACCATAACTACAGTAATGTGTTTTATTGTTGTAACTGCAGTATATGTGTTTATTATCAATAACTACAGTAATTTGTTATCATAACTAGTAATGTCTTTAATATTATAACTACAGTAATGGTTTATTATCATACCTACAGTAAGTAGGGTAGATTACCATAACTACAGCAATGTTATTTATTATCATAACACAGTTAATTGTGGGGGTGATTACAATAATACGGTTACTGTGTTTTTTATAAACTACTGTAATGTGTTCATTATCATAAACTACAGTGTGTTTCTTAATCAGAACTAAAGTAATGTGTTTATTATCATCACTACAGTAAGGTGTTTATTATCATAACTGCAGTAGATTGAAGTTGTTATTACCATAACTACAGTATATATGTTTATTACCATAACTTAAAAGTAGTGTTGGTTTATTATCATAACTCACAGTAATGTGTTTATTATCATAACTACAGTAACTGTGTTTAATTAATTATGCCTACCGTAATGGGATATGGTGTTTATTATCATAATTATTGTAATGTGTTGTTATAACACACTGTATGTGTCATTATCATACACTTACAGTGGTGTTTTAGTTTATTCAGAAGCTAAAGTACATGTGTTTATTATCATAGTAATTGCTACCAGTAATTGCTATCGTAATACGTATTTGTGCTTTATCTTATTTCATAACTGCAGTAATGTATGTGTTTATTACTATACTACAGTTATGTGTTTATTAACATAATCACAGCCAATTGTTTTATATTTATAACTGCCAAGTAAAGTAATGTGTTTATTATTTACTACATTATGTGTTTATTACTAATATTTCATACACATTAATGTGTTTATTAATCATAAAACAGTAATGTGTTTTATAATAAATGTAATGTGTTTATAATTAAACTACAGTAAGGTGTGTTTATTATCATAACTAGCAGTAATGTGGGTTTATTATCAAACTGCCGTAATGTCTTATTATCATAACTACAGTACATGTTTATTGATCATAACTACCGTAATGTGTTTTATGACCATAACGCAGCCATGTGTGTTTTATTAGATGCTATACTGATTATTAGTATTCCATCGTATGGTTTATTATCATAACTACAATAAATGTGTGGGTGATTACAATAAATATGGTAATGGTTTATTTCATTATACACTCCAGTAATGGTGTTATTATCATAACTACAGTAATTTGTTTATTGATTATAACTACCGTAAATTGTGTTTATTATTAAACTACTAACTCTGTATTGTCTTATTATTATAACTACAGTAATGGTTTATTATATAACTACAGGTAATGTGTTTGTGTTTTAATTTATAACTCTGTAATGCATTTATATTATGATAACTACAGTCAATGGGTTATTATCATAACTACGTAATTGGTTATTATCAAAAATAACTACAGTAATGGTGTTTATTTATCATAACTACAGTATGGTTTTTATTATCCATAACTACAGTTATGTGGTTTATTACCATAACTACAGTAATGTGTTTATATCCATAACTACATAAATGTTGTTATTATTATACCTACTGTAAGGTTGTTTATTATCCCATAAATACAGTAATTTGTATAGCATAAATACAGTTACTGTGTTTATTATCATAAGTATAGTAATGTGTTTATTAATACCATAACTAAAGGCAATTGTTGTTTATTATCATAACTGCAGTAGAAGTAATTTGTTGTTTATTAGCATAACTACAGTAATGTGTTTATTACCATAACTGCAGTATGTCTTTATATGTCATATACTACATAATGTGTTTATTACCATAACTACAGAAAGTCGTAATTATTATCTAAACTGCAGTAGATTGTGTTTTATCACTACATAATTGTTTATTCTTCATACACAATAATGTGGTTGATTTACCAATCAATATGGTAATGTGTTTATTCTTATACCTACAGTAGTGTTTTTATTTTCCATTCATTTATATCTACTCGTTCATGTGGTTTATTTTATCATAACTACTGTATGTTGTTATTATCTAACTACAGTAGGTTATTCGTAATGTGTTTATTTAACCATAACTACAGTAATTGTGTTATTATTATCATAAATACAGAATGTGTTTTATTATAATACACCCTAATGTGTTATATATTATAAAAACTACCGTAATGTGTGTTATTATCATAAAACTACAGTAAGTGTTTTTCATTATTACCTACCGTAATGTGTTTATATTTATCATAACTCAGCCAATGGTTTATTTATTTCATCACTACAGTAATTGTTGATTATAATAACTACAAGTGTTTAAAATTGGCATAACTACAGTAATGTTGTGTTTTATTATTTTTTCTAAACTGCAAGTAAATGTGTTTTATTCTATAACATTAATGTGTTTATTACATAATTCCCAGTAATGTGTTGTTATTATCATTATTACAGTTATGTGTTGATTATAATAACTCACTGGTAATGTTTTACTATCATAACTTCAGTTAATGGTGTTTTTATTAGCAGTAACTACAGTATTGTTATATGCTTATAGTATCTAAAGATAATGAGCTGTTTATACCATAACTACAGTAGTAATGTGTTTATTAATCATAAACTGCAGTAATGTGGGTTATTATCATAACTACAGTAATGCGTTTTATGACCATAACTGCGGACGTAAGTTATGTGTTTTTATCCATAACTACAGTTTAATGTGTGTGATTACAATAATATACGGTTGAATGGTTTATTATTTATAACACATAAATTGGGTAGCATAATACAGTAATGTGTGTTATACCTAACTACAGCATGTATTTATTATCAGTAACTACAGTAATTTTGATTACAAATAAATATGGTAATGTGTTTATCTATTTAACTACTTGAATAGGGTTTATTTTTATTTTTCATAACTACGGTGTTTTATTATCAGAACTAAGTAATGTGTTTATTATCATAACTACAGTATTGGTGTTTATGTATTATACCTACCGTAATGTGTTTATTATCATAAACTGACAGTAATGTGTTGAATTAGAATAACTACATGTGTTTTTTTTGGCATAATCAGTATGTGTTTATTATTACTAACTGCAGTAATGTTTAGTTATAACTACTTAATGTGTTTCTTATCATAACCTATAGTAATGTTTTATTTATCATAATTACAGTTATGTTTGATTATAATAACTACGGTATTGTTTATTATCATTAACGTCACGTAATGTTGTTTATTATCATAAGTACAGTAATATGATTTATATTACCATAACTACAGTTATTGTGTTTTATTACCATACTACGTAATGTGTTTATTTATTACCAAACTACAGTAATGTGTTTAGTTAGCCATAACTGCAGTTAATGTGGGTATATCTAACTACAGTTAATGTCTTTATTAGTTGATAGCTACAGTAATGTGTTATCATAAACTACAGTTAATGTGTTTATTTACCATAACTACGGTATGTGTTGATTACAATAATAGGTAATGTGTTTACTATTATAACTACTGTAATGTTGTGTTCATTACATAACTACAGTAATGTGTTATTATAATAAAACTACTAATGTGTTTATTATTATATGCAGTAGTTATTGTTATTATCATAAACTACAGTAATGGTGTTTATTATCATAACTAAGTAATGGTCTTATATCATAACTACAGTATGTGTTTTATTATCATAAACTACTGTAATTGTTTTATTATTTAACTGCAGTAGAAATGTGTTTATTACCATAACTACAGTAATGTGTGTTTATTACAATAACTACAGAATTGTGTTTATCTTCATCACTACAGCTTAATGTGTTTTATATTTATAACCTACCGTAATGGATACATGTGTTTTTGTAATCATAATATTGTAATGTGTTATTATAACTACATAATATTATGCTGGTGTTTTGTTTTTTTTTAACCATTCATTTATTTCCCCCCACTAATGGGTTTTCTGTATACATGCCCTGTTATATGTATGTGGACACTGGTTGGAAGTTTTTAGAGACCAAATTGTGTAAAATATTTTGACATACCCCAATGTGTCAGTAATTCGCGATCACATTCCAAGCAAATGCAGCATTTCCTGGTCCTTCCTAGCATGGTCAACTAATGGGTACAATCCCAGAATGCTTTGCTATGGACGGAAACATGTAGCAATAAAAGATCATCCCTCTCCCTATTCCTCAGTCCCTTTTTTCCTATCCTCGCTGGATAGGATGCGTAAGCGTGTCCTCAACCCCCTCGCCTTAATTTTTTAGTTGGTGCCCTTTCTTCATTAGCCGGGTGCTGCTCCGATCCTATGCTTGGATTCCCACACAGCACCAGCCGTTTGTTTGTTCGCTCTGGCCTAGTCCTTGGGGTTTCTTTACGCGGCTATTTTTTCCTGTACTTCTAGGTTCGCATCCCCCCCACTGTCGCGCGCAATGCTCGATGACGGTCATTACGCCTAGAAAAAATGGATAAAATTTTGCCTCGACATCTCTCTGTAGTGGAGAGTACTGGCAGTTTGTATCCAGTGCAATCCTGGACAGAGTGGCATTGTTTTGGCCATATTCCTTTGCATATTCCTGTACTAATAGATAGAACTTTGGAAATATTACATCATTATTTTTTATTTGGATTGGAAAAATGTTTTTTTTTTGAGTTATAACTAAGTTATATCTTATTAGGTCCATTTATAAGCTCCAGAGGGCACATCTCGTTCTTCAAGGTCCAGGGTCTAGGGTTGTTTGTTAGCATCGATATTTTGATTGCTCAAGTATGAGTAGGGTTTTAGTTTATGTTTGTTTGTCCACTTTTTTGTTTGTCCACAATTGTTGTTTGTTTTTTTTATGTTTTTCAGGAGATTCATCTCGCCACCAGTGGAAAATGGAAAACATGAAGAAAATCCAGGCGTGTGAATGGAATCATTGTTTTTGACAAGCCTGCATTTGGGAAAACAAAATCCCAGTTGGCATTGAGAAAGCTAAGCAAAAATCTGAAAAATTACTCAATGGGTCAAGGAGTCTAGTTGTCCTCTATGATGGGTCCATGGTTTGCTCCAAGGATCAGATTCGTAAGGCTTCGTTACCAACTCCTGCATTTCCTGTTGATTCGTGCCTGGCACGTCCCAGCTCAGCCACTGGTGAATAGGAAAGGAATTCAGGTGATGATATTGAACAACAATTTCTCCTGTACTATCCTGAACCTCATAAAGGTCACTACACTTATTGTTAGAACCGAGGTCTACCAAATTCCTCACACCATTCTTATCTGATAGATGGTGTTTTGCTGAACAAGTCCTAAACCTACATTTTATCTCCATCATTATGGCAAATTCAGATGTAAATGTGACAGAAACACTTGATAGGAAATTCTCTCTAATCGGCCTCTTTCAGCAGTACTACTAGTACCCTTTCCTATGATGTGGTCTTCTCCATGGGACCAATCCCCTAAGCCTGTCTAGGCTAGCTCGGCAAAACTCTTCTGCCAGTAGAAGCATGGAGTAGCCTTGAGAGATCCAATTGAAGAAAAACAAGATTCTTTACTTTTCTTAAAACAGCTTACATACGTGTTTGCAGGTGGCAATCTTTTAGGACCAGCGTCAGCTATTGGGATTTAGTCTTTGGATTAAAGAATAGAAGATAGAAGAAGCAGTTGTACAAAGGGAGCAGACAACAAGAAAAAAGAATTGTTTAATTGCTCTTTAAAGACATTAAGACTGGCTGCCTGATTTTGTGTGATGCTGCTCTGACATCGCTCTCTGGTAGTCTTTATGCTGCCCGTCAATGGAAGCCGATATATCTAGACAATCTAAAATGAGTCTGCTTAACTTACCGTTCAGGGTGAATACTTTTTATTTGGTTAATGTTTTAATAAAATATAAAATGAAGAGGCCATTTCTAGAGAAAAGCGCTGGATAAATGAACTTTTCTTCCAAGACAGAGGCAGATGTTTGAGAAGAAAACAGTCACCTAAAAGAGATGTGGTATCCTTGAAAAGAAGCAGTCAATTATCGTCACCTGGTAGGAATCTGTTCAGGAAGATGCTGGAAGAAGTAATTCCACAACAGTATTTTTCTGCAAGAGGTCCTTTCATCAGCAAAAAAATCGAAAACGTCGAAACAAAAATCATTATGAAAATGCAATGGACCCAGCAGTGAACAGTGGACGGGAGGCTATCTCGTTTCTCTTGGCGATTTGCGTGGGCTCACAACATCAAGACGAATAGTGAGGATGCGGATTCTTCTAGGATATCATCCTGGGAGTTCAAGTCAATCCCAAAAGACAACTTCTTGGATTTCTAACTCTCCCAAATCCTTTCTCTTCCTCAGCCTACTAGAAAATTTTAGCCGAATTGGAACAAAACAAGTAATTAAGTTTTGTTCCAGAAAGTCAAGTATGTTTCGCGTATGATAGTACTCTCGTGTTCTTTACTAGTGCAGAAAATTTGGGAGAATTCAGGGGCCATCCTGGACCCTCAGAGGACGAATTCATTCCTAGATGAGTTTCGAAAACATTCAAGATGGAACCATAAAATCTTGTATGATCTCAGGGAGGCAGATGACTGGTAATAAAACCTCGCTTCTGACATTCATGGGGTCACCATTACCAGTAATTGTATGTTCTCCATTCAGGTTGTTGGCACAGCCACCAAGAAACTTTGTTTACAAAAGTGTATTGGGCCAAACTCTAGGTTTTTCCGGCTCAAGAATTTTTCTCGTACCTGGACGATGTTTCTGGTTGTTAAAAGCCCAAGTTTAAGTAAACCAAGTTGAAAGAACAGGAGAACAATCTGTCTTCAGATCCTTCATTCAGCCATGGGTGGTTGCTAATTAAATTGGAAAGATAAATCTCTCTGAAGCAACCCCTCAACTGGAGCCCACCTATATATAGAGTTTCTATTCCAATTTCCTTCACTGTCTCAAAAAAGGCTGAACGAAATTCAAATTTGTGTCAACACATTCCAAGGAAGGTTCAGTTATCAAGTTCGTTTATGTCAAACAACTCATAGGGAAAAACTAGAGTTTCCTCCATTCCAGTCGGGTTCAAATGGGACTATGGCACACATCGCCATTTTGATGAAATGAATTTTTAGATCAATAGGACACAGACTCAAGTTCCCTCCCATGTTCATACGATTATATATAGATCCATCAGTTCCAGCACAGAGCTTACTTTGGGGATGGATTCAAAGAATTACAGACCGTTCAGAAAAAAAAATCGAAAAAAGGGTTTTCCGGATGATACAGATGGGGAGGCTCATTACAAAAATCATGGATTCAATGGGATTGGCTACCATTCTCTTCAGAACGTTCCGCTGAATTCAAGGAACTAAAAAGCCATCCAATTAGCTTCTCCACTTTTCAACATCATTTTTCTTTCAAGGAGCCCTTACTGATAGTGTCGGACAAAGCCACAACTATTTCTTATGTGAAATCGAATGGGGGGGACAAGAGCAGGAATTTATGTGCTGCTTGCCACAAGAGATTCTCTGAAAACAGTTCGACATTCCATCCCGAATGAATGTTCCAGGAGGATTTTTGGAGGAGGAGGGCGTCACGTCATGTTCTCATGGGAGGAAGGTCTCTGAATTCCGCAGTTTTCATCGACAGTGGAGGAATAGAGGGATAGGAGGTTGCTCTTATGCATCACCCGAGAATTACAAGTGTAAATAGTTTTGCACCAGGTTCCTTGCAGTTGGCGAGAATCAGGCGATGATTATTTAGACTTTTCTCTTCCATGGAAATTCAGGATGGCATATATATTTCCCCCCTTTTCTCTATAGGAAGAAAAAAGTTCTACAAAACCAAAGATGATCTCCAGGACGAAGCCTTTCTAATGCCAGTGAATGCACATGGCTGCGGCAGACCTGGTTTCCTCTCCTGATGGATGAGAATAGATCAGCTTTCCTCTCCCAGTCAGCTGGATCCTCTTTGCCAGGGGGCCCCCCAGTGCGGTTTTTCCAGATCCAGCAGATAGCTCTGACGCCTGGCTGCTGAAAAGAAGAGTCGTTAAGAACAAAGGTCTTTCGGAAGCTTCTGTCCAATACCGTTTTATTGAATATAGGAAATAAAACAACCTTTGTCAATACTTCAATTGGGAATATACTTCCTAAAATGGTTGTTGTTCCTCTTTTTCGCCACCTATTACGTCAGAACTTTCAGGAAGTACAATTGTAGTAGTTTTTACAATTCCCCCCCCCCTGGCTTTAAAAAGGCCTTGCTGCAGCTACTTTAAAGTGGCATGCCACCCCCCAAAACTATAATCCCCCCACTAATGGCCCCCCACCACATGTAGTGTTTAAACAAATCCTTACCTTCAACATCCCAGCTCATAGAGTTCTCCTTGTAAGTCCCCCCCAAAGTCCCAAAAACTGCCCACCCACGAGGATAGCAGAGTCCATATAGGACCCTGCCTCTATCGCGCGCCTCCGAAGAAGATTTGCCAAATGCGTACTCAGCTCTTCCTTCCCCCTCCACTCCCCTCCCTCTCCCTACCATAAAACCCCTTGCCATATATTATTATATCTTTCCCCCAGCCCAACACCGCTAAAAAATAATTTTAAGAAAGCCCCCGAACTCTACTTGGCCTTTCCCTCTATCCCCGCGCATTTCTGAGAAGCGGGCGCAGCCGTGTCCGTGATGATGGCTGCCTCTCCGCGGTGTGATTGGCTGAGTGGCTTGCCGTCTCGCCCCTGCTTGCAATGTCTGCGCAGCAGAAGGGCCGGCCGGGAGCGGGGAGTCGAAGGGAAGGAGAGGGAAGGTTAAGATAAAGATTGGTCACTTTTAAATTTATAGTTTATAGCGGTTTGGGGCGGGGTGCTGATTTATTATAGGCTACTAAACGTTTATTAGAAGGTGGCATCCCTTTAATATTAAAATAGTCAATCTGTTATATGTTACCTCTCATTTGATACGGGGACCTGGAGAGATTTACCTAAGTACATATGGTTTGTGCTTTACTTCATAGCATGCTAGTATCACACAGTTTGGTCAGTGGGCCAATAATGTTCTCGCACATGCTCAGTCCTACTATGGCAGAGACCGAAAACACTTGTTTACAGTTGGTCACACCCATTAATAATCTCTACCAATCCTTTTAAGGACAGATAAAGCAGGAAAGCATGTGGACTGGAGTCGGAGGTTGTGGGTTGCTGACACTACACCCTACCAGACAGATACTTCATCAGTTTCTTAACAGGGCTTACAATTTCTCAATACAATTAGGCTAAGTAATTTAGATTGAATGTTTGGATTTTATACCTTCATTGGTGTTTTTAGGGGGTTGTTTTAGATTCTGGGAGGTATTAAAAAAAATTGGGGTTTTTTTTTTTTAGTTCTCCTTTAAACTCACCTGGAAACGATCATTCCTTTGTGGACAGTACACTTCGGCTAGAAGAAGATTGCTAGGAATTTCAGAACACAAAATTTGCATCCACGATTTACTTCTGTTTTTGGAGATGGAGGTGGTTTGTTTTTAGGTTTCACGAGTCCTTTATTCTTAATCTCAGAGTTATCATTGTTAATGATGAAAGTTTGGTTTTCCATACTTTTCCCCTGAATCCTTCTAATGAGGAAAGGAAGAAGAAAAGAGAGGATGTCACTTTTTGGAGTGTTGCAGATTGTGTTTCCAAAGCTTACATATCGAGTACCAGCTCCATCCGAAAATCTAAATTTCTTACTGGTCCTATAGCTTGAAAGAAAATAGGTAAAAAAAAACAGCTAAAACATCAGTGGCAAGGTGGAGGGATCTTTCCTGTTATTAGAGAATTCTACACTGTCTTCAATATATGTCGTTCTCTTTGCTTAATACAGCTCATTCCACTCGGGCCGGTGGCTTGGCATCCTCGGCATGCCAGTCAGAGTCTCTATTCAGAGATATTTGTGCTGCAGCCATCTGGAGTTCGGCACAATACTTTTCTGAATCCACTAAACTGAATGTGGGTTTTCTCAATTTGTGGGAAAGACATTTTGAGCTCGTTTTCTTTTAATAAATTTCTTCATACCCACCCCTTTTGTGTTGTACTGCTTTGGTATATCCATTAGTTGACACTGCCAGGAAGGACCAGGAATACTGGAAAAATTTCCTTTTATACTTTTTTGTTTTTAAGATTTTGTTTAAGAAGTTTAATTAATCAGTTCAATTTCTTCCAACTCGCGTCCAAGCGGACATGAGGAGGTTAGGGGAGGAGAGGAGGATCTTTATTGACTTAGGTTTTCCGGTCCATGCAAGCATCGGGAATTAACCAATTAGTGACCACTGCCATTCAGTTTTTAAAAAAAAAAAAAAGAGATTGCACGCTGCTCTATAGAATTCTTTGTCACTTCTTTTTTTTTATTTTAAAAGTCCAAGATGCTTTTTTCTTCCTTTTTCACTCAACTCAATGTTTTTGAGCTATTGTGATTATAATGTTATATTCAAAATATTTTCTCTACAATCTGAGCAGATTATCTTTGTCGCTGCTTTGTGTGCTTGTGAATTTTTTTAAACTGAAACTAAAATCAACAGAAATAAGCTCCTCGGAATACTTACCGTTACATATAGGAAGAACAAAACTGGTGAGTTTTGTTCGACAGCATGGTTTCATAGAACTGAACATAGGACAAACGATTTTGAAAATCCAATGGATTTTTTTTATTATTTTAATCGCAAATTTTTGCTCAGAAAAATTCAATTTTTCTAAGCACAAATTTATCTCAAATTTTGTCCAATTTTCTTCAAAAAAAATTGAAAAATTTCTTTTTTTTAAAAATTCCATCACATCGTGAAGTTTAATCCAGGTTTGTTCGTAACTGAGACTTATCACTACAATGTCATTATTCCATGTATCTTTTCATATCCTGTATCAGTGTGAATATGCAGACGTGCACTGAATCGCTATGACCCTTACTACTATGTAGTGTTTAAGGGGTTATTAATTGGACAGTTATGAGTTGTCTCTAGAAATGACCCCTGCCACTGCCCTTGCCCACCTGGTTTTTTAGAGTAGATACAGACTGGTGCTGTAGAAGATACATTTCTATGGGGGTATATTATACAGTGATAGCACAATTTCTAACATTCTTAATGAGAACTGAATAATAGGATTCCTAAGGACACAATACTGTAAACGTGGTTTGTGTTGTTACATCCTATTTCTCTCACAGATTTGTTATCCTTACATTGTGACTTTAATGTCATTTATAAACCCCCTTAATTATGTATACGTATACTATAGCAATTTTGCCCTCACGTGCCCATGTTTTATTTATGACTACTAAACCAAAGCCTTAACATATGGCCTTCTTTGTATAGCCACAACCCCTTCCCTGATGCATTAACAGATCAGGCGACTGGTTACATGCAGGATGTTTCCCCACATCATAGTACAGGAAATCTGGTTTTGGTGTTGTTTTCGATTATAATTAAAAGGGTCGAATTAAGCGCAGACATACTGAGTCAACATCATCCCTGCTCACATTCTTATGATATACAGCCTGTTGCCCAACCATATTTGTTTTTTAAACTCAATCACAGCATCCAGGCTCCATGTTGCAGCTGGTATTTTCAGATTTTTTTTTTTGTGGAGGCTGGCAAGGTGCTATAACAACGTCTTTCCCATATGTGCATTTCTATAGTTGAATGGCAGGTTAGACCCCAAAAGAGAAGTAAATGTTACCCAACAGATCAAAACATAACCTCCGTATTTGTAATTATAGTGTAATAGACACTCAACCTGAGAATGACCAAATGTGCTAAAACTTCTGGTAAATATAGATTAACGTAAAACAATAACGTATAGCTGTGATCGTTTGACGATTTTTATAAAATATTTTATATGACAATCAATGTAATATTTTGTTGTGGTTGTAGCGATAGATTTTATGTCATAAACGAATCCTTGTAGGTATAAGTGTGTTCTTATGTTTTTCTTTTCGTTTACAGCAGCATTTATGCAATTTGCCCATTATAATGTTTTCTGATTATGCTTTCTCTTTCGATATGGTCTTTTACAACAAACATTAGTTGTTTGACTGGGCGAGAATTTGAGGACATTTGGTTCCATTTACTTTAGAGAGCGGGTATTATTGAGTAAAAAACCTTTTTAATGGCGTGTTTGTTGTATGATCCTACTCAGGGCTAAGAATGTTGGAGATTTTTTTTAGAAAGTAATCACCCACTTGGCAGATCTATTAGATACTCAATACAGGTAAATTTGTCAGCTCAGTGTCCAGCACTCTGCTGTGCAATACAAAGTAATGACATGCAAATAGACCTGACAGGTTAGTGCCACTTACCAGAAAAAGTCTCCGTGCGGAACGAAATAGACTGAAAATGAAGCTTTCCAGGGAGTGTGCTAAGAACCCTGGGCACAATAGAGAACCATAACAGACTGCTCTGGACCACAAGTCTCTGCTCTCAAGTATTGGCAAATGTAGTTTATTCTTCTATCTTTATATTTTATTTACATCTTATTTCAGTTTATTTTGTATTGTTATTCCACAATTTCCCACTTCACACAAACTCCAAGTGTGTGGAGTGGGAACGGAACTTGTGATGAGTGCACTCCCCAATTCAGAACGGTTAATTATCCGTAATTTTTAGTTAAACTATGCAGGGAGATTCAATAAAAGTTATCTGTTCATTAAAAATGGGCTAATTTTGCCCACCAATCAGATGTTTTACTACAATATATAAATAAGATTCTGATTGGTTGGGGAAACCTATTTAAGCACCATTTAACGAAGTTAAGAACCTTTATGGAATCTCCCTGCTATATGCTTATTTTCTGAAAGGGAGCACGCTCAAAAAAACTGCTTCTTAGGGCCATAAATCATTTATAGTGTGATAAGAAACCAGGTCACAGTGGGGTGTAAACCGGTCCAAGCAAGTTCTTAGTGTGCCTCCCTTCGAAGAAGAATAAGATTATTGTCGTGGTAAACCAACCATATAATTAATCCCCCTATGAGTTTTAAGGTGTGCCTACAATCTATAAGATTGTTACTTACCCCGAACGAGCGGCTCACGCGTGTTCCTTCTACCTGCCGAGAACCGATCTCACCGATCTTACATTCGACCGACATGCAATCGCAACATGAATGGGATTTTGGCGATCGCATGTCGGTCGAATGTAATTGATCGGGGAAAGAAAAAGAGCGGGTTTTTTTCTGCAGATTCGAGGCAACAAAATAGAATGACGTGTTGGGTCGGTAACATTTGTTTTCTTGTCTTATCATATTGAAAAGTATAAAATTTAAAAAAAAGGTTTTTAATGAGACTCAATAACAGAATAGGAACTGGACGCAGTCTTCCACTGTGTTTGTACAAACTGAATTGTTAATGTAGCAGAAGAATGCTGCAAAGGTGCTTTTTTTGTTTGTTTGGATCCCAATCTCTTAAGCCTGTGTGCAGGTATAGATTAAACCCATCCTACCTGTTGTATTACATCAGCCAGACAAATGTGTGAATAAAATAATAACTATCAGGTGCTTACGGAAGAAGAGAAACGTTATTTGGAGACTGAACACAGTTGTAATCCTCCATAGCAGTCTTATCATATCAATCTGATTGTTGTTAATTGTTTACACATTGCAATGTTTGCTTATGATATAAGCGATCGCGCACCTTATAAATCGTGGCCATTATTATGGGTATATTAGATTACTTTAAAGTACAAAACACATTGAATGGGCCTTATAAGTAGGTAAATTACACTATTTTAGTATCGAGAGGTAAATAGTTGGGTTCTTGTGATTGGTTTTCAGTTTGCCATACGTAGTAGTGGAAGTTATCATATCTTCGGCGGTTGTGCGAGCAGGTGTAGTGGTAGTTAGTATTTTGATCTTCTCTGAATCATGTCTTTATTTATGTCAGTAGGGGAAAGCTCACTGCTGCTTGGTTCTTAATGATCTAAGGATGTTAACAGAACTTTTATACTCAATCTTCACAGAAGAGAGACATATATTTTTTTAAGGATCAATGGGTTTCTTTCCCTTGTAGTAATTTAATACTCAAGTGCAGCATATAACGCAACATTAACCTATGTGGCCATCATAGATCCCCTTTTCTTTTCCTTACCCTTCTTGCCACCATCCCAGGTTGATCCTGATGATATTGATCAAGAAAGCTGACCTGTGTATGGCCATCTTTGCTTTATCATTGTATTCAATATGTATACTTGTTATTTAATTAATGGTCAATGTGCGCAGAAATGTGCCCGTTCACTCTACATTCAAAGAGAAGGGTCACATAGTCAACCAAAATATTGTCACACCAACATTTGTTATCATCTCACCTCTTTTGTTTGTAAGCACATTCAAGTAAATGATTTATCCCTATAAACATTTGTTTATCTGTTTTTTATGCTAAAGACACAGCCAGGGCTTGATATGATGTTCTTTGCCCTTATCAACTATTCAAGCTTACAAATTACCTAACCAGCAAAGCCACGGGGAGGGTTCAATTGATTGATTTCACTTTTCCTCTGTGTTGCAGCCTTGGGGCTTCTGAAAGGTTTTGTTGTTGGGTGTAAATAAATCACGAGGTCTATATCAGGTTCTAAGTTCTGTTGTACCATGAAAAACCGCTTGTTTAATGGCAACATATCAAAGGACCAGACGAAACCCAAAACAAATCTACCTTAATCTTAATTCAACAATCCCCCAACTCACAAAAGCTTCACCGGGCAAGCCAAAAATATAAAAACATGTTAATTTAGAGATGTAACTGTGGGTTCCGAATATAGAACCTCAGTTTTCAAACAAATCCGATGGTTTCGAACGTCCGACCAAATTTAGAAGAACTCCCGATTCACAGAAACCACCGGAATTTTACCTGAGTTTTTTTGCTATTTTATCGAAAAATTTTATAATTATCGAATTATTATCGGGACTTCGTGTTTGCTACCCGTAGAATTACCATTCGTTTTGTGCTAACCCTCAATTTTCTGTTCGTCTATCCTTAAAATGTACCATTCGTTGTTAGCTAACCCTCGAAATGTTACTGTTCACTAAGCCGATGGATGGATACGTTCGTTTCGTATTTGCCAGTTTAAAAATGTACCGTCGCTAAGCTCACTAGGAAGGATTGTTGTTTGATCGTTCGTAAAGTCCTCGAATTGTGTACCGTTTTTCCTAACCCTAGGATGGATTTTTGTTCGTTCGATCAATCCTGAATGTACCGTTCGCTAACCTAGTGAAGGATCATTAGCTTCATCTGTTGTGTTTGTTGTTTGTTTTCGCAAGCTTTTGCAATGTACCGTTTGCTAACCCTTAGTAATATAATAACCATATATTAAATAACCCTATTACATTTAATAATGGTTATTATATAGTATTATATGACTTAGGTTTATTATATGAACTAGGATTATTATAGGGTTATATATGACTAGTTATTATATGGCTATTAAACCATCTACATATAATAACCTATATAAATAACAGTATAAAACATATATTATATAACCCTAAATAATCCTAGTCATATAATAACCATAAAATAACCTTAGTCAGATACTAACCATATAATAACCCCTCGTAATATAATAACATATAATAACCTAGTCATATAATCACCATATAAACCTGTCATAATAACCCTTAATAACCTAGTCATATAATAACATATAATAACCTAGCATATCCATAACCAATAATAACCTAGTCATAAAATAACCATATAATAACCTATATCTGTTGTATTCAATGGGACTTGAAGTTTTGAGACGTTGAAGACGTTTCGCTAGTCATTCCAACTGGCTTTCCCTCAATTCAGATGAACTTTGTACAGAATCTGTGGCAATTATGTGCCCTGGAAAAATCCTCATTAACCTTCACAGCCAGGTGGTTAGGCGTGATTGCATAGTGCCATAAGGTGTTATAGGACGCCCAGGGTAGGTTGTCAACGCATTGTCCTGGCAGACAGTTGGTGTCCCGAACCCCCCCACCTCTATTAGGCTTGGTTTTTTTATTTTCAACATAAAATGGGCCTCCTTGACCAGTCTTCTTGAACCAGTCACGTTCCTGTTCAAGAGAGGTGTCAAGAGGTCATTTATGTGAAAATAAACCTGATGAATGAAATTTTTTCTTTTTTTCACAAGCACATATAATAACCTAGTCCATATAATAACCCAGTAATTAATAACCATATATACCCATATGTTTCGAGCGAACTACCCTCAAATGTACCATGCTAACCCAGTAAGGATTGTTCGTTCGTTCGATAATCCTTGAATGTACCGTTCGCTAAAACCCAGGAAGGATCTTTCGTCGTTTGTTCGCTAATCCTTTACTGTTCCTTTTCCGCTAACAAAGAGATCGTTCGTTTGATAATCCTCGAATGTATCGAATGTAGCTTGCCCAACCCGACAATTGCCCGCTCTGACTTCAGGAAGTTTTTTAACGTTTTTGGTGACAGTGACTGTTTGTCCAGACCATTTCCCAGTGCCACAGCCATTTACAGTAAAGTTACCACTGTTATTTAGCTGTAACTCACTCTGCTTTTCGAGCTATCAACTCCCCCTAGAATTGAAGAGCCGAATGCGAGCTTTCGACTTTCCGCAAATTTCTAAATTCGAAAACGGATTCGAACATCTCTAGTTAAGGTTAGCCCTTATTACCTTTGTAGTTTTATAAACAGACATCAATGCCTCTCGTACTAGATCACATTGTCTTTTCCCATGTATTATTAATTACAAAGGTTTTTCATTCTTATTTTCTCAGTATAATTGGATAAAGTGACACACAGTGGAATTATTCTCATAGTCGGCGCTGAAGTCAGCCAGCTTCTGTGGATTCACTCCCTATCCTCCTTTGGAAAAAGCTATAAAGCTTCTCAAGAAACGGTAATGTAAATGTAAAATCGGGCGGGAGGCCGGGGTCCTTACGAGTACGCTTTAGGAGGAGAATGCTCGATGGCTGTTGGGATTGCAGAACTGCTACAAGAGACGCGGGGAACTGTAGGCCTGAGGAATGGCAACTAGGTGCTGCGAGGAAGCAGTAACGGGAACAGCAAGGCAGAACAGTCACTGAAACAGTCAGGTGAGTAATGGATACTGGACTGGCAAGGTAAGTTCTCTGATGATGGAGCTGGCAAGGTAAGTCTCTGATGATGGAGAAGAAGTCTCCTGATTTTGAAATTTGGAGCTGGCAAGGTACTTCTCTGCTGCCGGACCAGTTAGGTAAGTCTAAAGCTAGAGAGAAAAGGAACTAGGCAGGGTAAGTAGCTACATCAAGGCCCCGGTCCAGGAGGAACGTCGGTAATGTGTTTATTATTATAACTACTGTAATGTGTTCATTATCATAACTGCAGTGTGTTTATTATCAGAACTAAAGTAATGTGTTTATTATCATAACACTAAAGTAATGTGTTTATTATCATAACTACAGTAATGTGTTTATTATCATAACTGCAGTAATGTATTTATTACCATAACTACAGTAATGTGTTTATTACCATAACTAAAGTAGTGTGTTTATTATCATAACTACAGTAATGTGTTTATTATCATAACTACAGTAATGTGTTTATTATTATGCCTACCGTAATGGGATATGTGTTTATTATCATAATATTGTAATGTGTTTTTATAACAACTGTAATGTGTTCATTATCATTACTACAGTGTGTTTATTATCCATAATAAAAATAATGTGTTTATTATCATAACTGCAGTTTAATGTGTTTTTATCATTCAACTACAGTAAATGTGTTTATTACCATTAACCAGTCTGTCTTTTATTATTCATAACTACAGTAGGTTTTTTATATTGACCATACTACATGATCTGTTGTATTAATTAGATCAAACGGACTTGAAATTAGTTCGTGAAGACGTTTCGCTAGTCATCCGACTGGATTTCTCATTCAGAAATGAATCTTGTACCAAAGAATCTGTGGCAATTATTGTACCTCAAGGAAAATCCCAATAGCATATCACAGGCCAGTGTTACGGGTGTGATTAGAAAGTGGCTAAAGGTGTATAGGACACGCCAGAGTAAGGTGGTTTTCTGGTGTTGTAATTTTTTAAACACAGCAGTGTTAATGGCAGACAGTTGGTTGCGACCCCCCCCCCCCCCCCCCCCCCACCTCTATTTAGGCTTTGGTTTCTTTATTTTCAACATAAATGGCCTCCTTCCTTACAACTCTCTTGAACCGTTCAAGTCCTTCGCCCGTCAGTATGGTTAACATTACAATCTTCATCAAAAGGTATGTCCCTTTGTCCTTTAAGAGCCAGACAGTATTCCAAGGCATGAGTCCTGACCCGAGGAAATTGATTGGCTCTTCTGTGCGGGGCCCTACCGTTGATGCTAGTTTGCTTGTTTGGTTCTCCCCCCTACAAAAATCAGAGAGATTCTTCATCTGCCACTCGGAACTGCATATATGCATGTCGCTTGCTTGGGTGTTTTGGTTAGTGGGTCTTTCGAGGACCAAGTGCGGCCTCAGTGGTGTTGGTTCGGTGGTTGGGGGTGAAGGGAGGGGGGTGAAGAAGGGGGGGGTGAATCGTGGAAATGTTTTTTTTTTTTTTTTTTTTAATAAATTTGTTTTTAAACCTTACTATGGGCGTGTCCTATAACACCCTTAGCCCACTTTCTAATCCACACCTTAACAAATGGACTTGGTTTGTGATATGGGCTTATAATTTGGGATTTCCAGGGGAACTAATTTGCCACGATTCTTGTACAAAGTCATTTCTGAATTGAGGGGGGAAAGCCCAGTGGATGACTAGCGAAACATCTTCAACGAATAATTGTTCAAGTCCAGTTCAGTTTGATCTAATTGAATACCCCAACAGATATACCATGACCTGATATGAATGAGCACTTCACACGCAGTACCATAAACTACCAGCAATTGGTATATTATTTAAAAACTGCACAGAGTTAGTAATAGTAATGTGTTCTTTAGAACTACATTAATGGTGTTTATATCCATAACGACAGTTAGATGTGCTGATACAATAATCTGGGAAATGTGTTTATTATTAAACTACAGTTACTGTCTGATTATTATAATAACTACCAGTAATGTTGTTTTATATATAACGACAGTAATTGTTTTTAATTATTATACTACTTTGTGAATGGGTTTTATTATTATAACAACAGTAATGTTTTATTATCATAACATAACTACAGTAATGTGTTTTATTTCATAACTACCCGTAAATGTGTTTATTATTATAAAACAAACAGTTAGGGTTTTTTTATCATAACTACAGGAATGTGTTTATACCATAACTACAGTAATGTGTTAATTATTATAACTACAGTTACTGTGTTTATTAGTATACTACCGTTAATGTGTGTTATTATAATAACTACCAGTTAATGTGTTTGGTTTATTATTACCTACCGTTAATGTGTTTTAGTTTCAATTAACTACAGTAATGTGTTGATTACAATACCTCGATGTGTTTCTTGGCCATAATACAGTTAGTAATGTGTTTATTTATTATAACGCAAGTGTAATGTGTTCTTATTATAACCACATTTAATGTTGTTTTATTTTTCATAACCGACAGTAATGTGTTTTATTATCATTGAATTGTACAAATTATGTATGATATAATAACACGGTTAATGTGTTTTATATAAACTTAGTAATGTGTTATTAAGCATAACTTCAGTAATGTGTTTGTTTTATATTTCAATAAGTACAGTAATGAGTGTATTTACCATAACTACAGAATTGTTTGTTTATTATGTAACTGCAGAGTAAATGGTGTTTCTTATCATAACTACAGTAATGTTTATTATAATAAACTACAGTAATGGTCTTTATTATTATAAACTAACAGTAATGGTTGTTTCTTAATTCCTCAACTACAGTAGGTGTTATCATAAACTACAGTAATTGTGTTTTATTATCATAACTACTGTAATGTTGTGTTTATTATTTATAACTACAGTAATGTGTTTTATTATATAACTACAGTAATGTGTTTTATTTTCATAAAGCTGCAGTAATGTGTTTTATTATCTAACTGCAGTAATGTCTTTTATTATCATAACTACAGTAATGTTGTTTTTATTATCATAAACTAACAGTAAATGTGTTTTGTTTATTACCATAACTGCAGCAATGTGTTTATTATTATAACTGCAAGTAATGTTTTATATAACTCATTAATGTGTTTATTATTATCATAACTGCAGTAATGTGTTTATTACCATAACTACAGTAATATGTTTATTACCATAACTAAAGTAGTGTGTTTATTATCATAACTACAGTAATGTGTTTATTATCATAACTACAGTAATGTGTTTATTATTATGCCTACCGTAATGGGATATGTGTTTATTATCATAATATTGTAATGTGTTTTTATAACAACTGTAATGTGTTCATTATCATAACTACAGTGTGTTTATTTTCAGAACTAAAGTAATGTGTTTATTATCATAACTACAGTAATGTGTTTATTATCATAACTACCGTAATGTGCTTATTATCATAACTGCAGTAATGTGTTTATTACCATAACTACAGTTATGTGTTTATTACCATATCTACAGCAATGTTTTATTATTATAACTGCAGTAATGTGTTTATTATTATATTAGAAATACAATAATGTGGTTTAGTACATAAACTACAGAGTTAATGTGTGTTATTATTATAACCTACATAATGTGTTTATTATTCATAACTACAGTAATGTGTTTTATTAACTACAAATGTTATATAACTACGTAGTATGTTATACTACGTTTTATATCATAACTACAGTAATGTGTTGATTTATAATAACTACGATATTGTTTATTGTCATAACTACAGTATGGTTTATTATCATAACTTACAGTAATTGTTTTATTATCATATTACAGTTATGTTTTGATTTATAATAACTACGGTAATGTGTGTTATTAAACTACTTGTAATGTGTATTATCATACTACTAGTAATTTGTTTATTAGCATAACTACAGTACTGTGGTTTTTATTCTAAGTACAGTAAGTGTTTCCAACTAAGTTTTTTATTTATAACTGCTAGTGTTATTATCTAACTACAGTATGTGGTGTTATCTACATAACTGCTAAGTATGTGTTTATTATCATACCACGTAATGGTTTATTATCATAACTCATAGTAAGGTTTTTAATTATCTTAGAACTTACAGTAATGTGTGTTATTCTATATCAACGAAGCATTTCTTATAGTACATGCCCGATGTTTTTATATCTTTGGTTTATTACAACTCACAGCTTAATTTTATACGCATATTGATTTATTGTGTTTATTATGCATAACTATCAGTAATGTGTTGATCGTACAATAAAATGGTATTTGTTTTTTATTAACTACAGTAATGTGGTTTATTATCATAACTACAGTAATGCATTTATTATACTAATCTACAGTAATGTGTTTTTATTATCAAACGACAAATGTGTTTATTATTATTAGCAATGTATGGTGTATTATTTAAACTACCAGTAATGTGTTATTACTATAACTACAGTAATGTTTGTTGATTTATTAGATAAGTGTAGTCAAGACTAAAATGTGTTTTTTTACTATAACTGCCAGTAATGTGTATATTAAAACTCTTAAATGTGTTATAACTACATTAATGTGTTTTGTTATCATAACTACATTAAACGTGTTTTTTTCAATAATTTAAAGTTTATGGTGTGAAATTTATAACGACGGTGAAGTGTTTTATATAACTACCTGTAATGTGTTTTTTATTCATAAACTACAGTATATATTGTTTTATCAGCATACTACAGCAGTTACTGTGTTTATCTATCATAAGTACAAGTTAATGTGTTTAACTACACATAATTTAAAGTAATGTGTTTATACATAACTGGCAGTAATGTGCTTATTATTTTATAAACACGAATGTGTTTTATTACCATAACTGCAGTACATGGTGTTATTCTATAAACTACTGTAATGTCTTTCATTATTTATAACTACAGTAAGTGTTTATTAACCATAACTACAGTAATGTGTTGATTACCAGAACTACAGCTCATTGTATATTTATTATAACTGCAGTATAGGTGTTTATTTTGCGAATTATTGTATTATAACTACTAATGTGTTTATTATCATAACTACAGTAAGGGTTGATCATAACATAATTGTATTTAAAAGTATGGGGTGTATTTTTATAACTACTAAGTGTTTTTTTATAATCGACATAACAGTAATGTGTTTTATTAGTAACTACCTTTGTAATGGGATATTGTGTTATATTATCAAAATATTGTAATGGTTATTATAACCACTGTAATGTGTTCATTATCTAACTACCACTGTGTTTTTATTATCAGAACTAAAGATATGGTGTTATTATAACTTACAGTAAGTGTTTTATTATTATAACTACATAATGTGTTATTATAATCATCAAGTTGAATTTTAAAAATAACTCAGGTAATGTGTTTATTACCAACTCTGTAATGGACATAACACAGAAATATATTATTATTATACGACAAGTAATTGTGTTTATTATAACTACGATTAATTCGTGTTGTTATATCAGTAACTACAGAAATGTGTTTTATGTATTCATAACTACAGTAATGTGTTTATTATTATACCTACCGTAATGTGTTTGATTTTATAACCAGTAAATGTGTTATTATCATAACTACGTAATGTGTGATTATAAACTAACTACGTAATGTGTTTATGTCATAACTACAGTATTTGTTTATTAGCATAACTACAGTGACTGTGTTATTATCTGAAGTACAGTAAGTGTGTTTATTATCATAATGTTAGTAATGTGTGTTTTATTATCATTACAGTTAATGTGTTTATTACCCATAACTGCAGAGTTAGTTGTTGTTATTAGTATAACTACTACATATTGTCTTTATTATCATAACTTACAGTAATGTGTTTTTATTATCATAACTACAGTAATGTGTTTTTACCCATAACTACAGCAATGTATTATTATTAATAACTGCAGTAATGTGTTTTATTTATAACTAAACTAATTAATGTGTTTTTAAAAACTACAGTAATGTGTTGATTTACAAAAAGGTATTGGTACTGCGTTTATTATAAACTACAGTCATGTGTTATTATCATAACTACAGTAATGTGTTTATTGATTTATACCTACAAATGTTTTATTATTATAACTACAGTAATGTTTTATTATACTAACACAGTGTTTATTAACATAACTACAGTAATGTTGTTGATTTTATAATAACTACCGATTATGTGTTATTGTCATAACTACAATATGTGTTTATTATCATAACTACACGTAATGTGTTTATTAATCATACTACAGTAATGTGTATTATATTACCTACCGTAATGTGTTTATTATCATAACTACAGTAAATTTTTTATTACATAACTACAGTAATGTTGTATTATTATAACCTACCGTAATGTGTTTATTATCATAACTACAGTAATGTGTTGATTTACAGCATTCGACGATGTGTTTATTGGCCATACACTACAGTGAACTGTGTTTATATATTATATACCTGCAAGTAATGTTTTATTATTAGACACCACATTAATGTGTTATTTTCATAACTACGTATGTTTTTTATTATCATAATTACAGTAGTGTTGGATTAAAATAACTACGGTATGTGTATTTTATGCTTATAACTACTGTAATGTGTTTATTATCAAACCTACCGTATTTCGTTTTATTACATAACACTACAGTACTGTGTTTATTATTTCATAATACAGTATGTGTTTCATATACGCAAAGTAACTAACGTAACTGTGTTTATTTCATAACTACAGTAAGTCTTTATATATCATAACTATAGTAATGATGTTTATTATAAACTTGCAGAATGTTGTTTATTACCATAACTACAGAATGTAATTTATTATTATACTGCAGTAATGTTGTGTTTATTTAACTACCATAAATGTGTTTATTATCATAACTCACGTAATGTTGTTTGATTACAATAAATATGGTAATGTGTTTATTATTATAACTACAGTAGTTTTTCTTATCATAACTACAGTAATGGGTTTATTAAATAACTACAGTAATGTTGTTTATTATCATAACTACAGTAATTTGTTTATCTTATTACCCTACGTAAATGTATTATTATCATAACTAAAGTAATTTGTTTTAGCATAACTACAGATGTGTTATTATCATAAGACAGTATGGTGTTTTATTACCATAATAAAATAATGTGTTTATTATCTAACTGCAGTTAATGGTTATTATCATTCAACTACAGTAAAGTGTTTATTACCTAAACGCAGTCTAAGTCTTTTATTATTCATAAACTACAGTAGGTGTTTATATGACCATAACTCATGATCTGTTGATTCAATAGATCAACTGACCTTGAATGGTAGTTCCTGAAGACGTTTCGCTAGTCATTCCGACTGGATTTCTCATTCAGAAATGATCTTGTACAAGAATCTGTGGCAATTATTGTACCAGTGAAAAATCCCATACGCATATCACAGCCAGTTGTTAGGGTGTTGATTAGAAAGTGGCTAAAGGTGTATAGGACGCCAGAAGTAAGTGTTTTGGTTGTTTAAACACAGCATGTGTAATGGCAGACACCGTTGGTGTGCGCCCCCCCCACCCCCCACCTCTATTTAGGCTTTGGTTTCTTATTTTCACAAAATGGCCTCCTTAACCTACACTCTCTTGAACTTCAGTCCTCTGCCTCGTCGTATTTAACATTACAATCTTCATCAAAGGTATGTCCCTTTGTCCTTTAAAGCATGCAGATTACCAACGGCTGAGTCCCTGACCCGAGGAATATTGGCTCTTCTGTGCTGGGCCTACGTTGATGCAGTTTGCTGTTTGGTCTCCCCCCTACATACAAATCAGAGTCTTCATCTGCCACGGCAACTGCATATATGCATGTCGCTTTGCTTGTGTTTGGTAGTTGGGTCTTTCGAGAGACCAGTTGCGTGCCGGGTGTGTCGGTGGGGAGGGTGGGGTGATCGTGAAATGTTTTTTTTTTATATTTGTTGTTTAAAACCTTACTCTGTGTGGCGTGTCCTATAACACCTTCGAGCCCACTTTCTAATCACACACCTTAACAGAACCTGACTCCTGGTTGTGATATGGCTTAATTGGGATTTCCAGGGGACTAATTGCCACGATTCTTGTACAAGTCATTTCTGAATTGAGGAAAGCCAGTGGATGACTAGCGAAACATCTTCAACGATAATTTCAAGTCCAGTCAGTTTGATCTAATTGAATACCCAACAGATATACCATGACCTGATGAATGAGCAACTTCACACCATACCATAACTACCAGCAATTGGTTATTATTAAAACTGACGTAGATGTTGTGTTCTTAACTACATTAATGTGTGTTTATTATCCATAACGTACAGTTAGTTGCTGATACAATCAATCTGGATAATGTGTTTATTATTATAACTACAGTACATGTCTTTATTATAATAACTACAGTATGTGTTTTATATATAACGACAGTTATATGTTTAATTATTATACTACTTGTAATGGTTTTATTATTATAACACAGTAATGTTTTTATTATCAAACATAACTAACAGTAATGTTGTTTAATATCATACTAGTATGTGTCTATCTAAATGGTTTTTATATAAACAACATGAGGGTTTTTTTATCATAACTACAGGAATGTGTTTATACCATAACTACAGTAATGTGTTTATTATTATAACTACGTTAACTGTGTTTTTTATATACGTTATTTTTATCTACGTAATTATACATAACACAGTAACTGTGTTTGTTTATTATATACCTACCGTTAATGTGTTTTAATTTCATTAACTACAGTAAGTGTTTGATTACACCTACCTACGTATTGTTTCTATGGCATAATACTTAGTAATGTGTTTATTTAATATATAACGCAGCGTAATGTGTTTCTATTATACCACATTTAAATGTGTTTTATTTTTTCATAACCTACAGTAATGTGTTTATTATCATGAATGTACAAATTATGTATGATAATAATAACTACGGTAAGTGTTTTATTATCATAACTTCAGTAATGTGTTATTAAGCATAACTCAGTAATTGTTGTTTTATGTTCAATAAGTACAGTAATGAGTTATTTACCATAACTACAGTAATGTTTGTTTATTAATTGTAACTGCAGTAAATGTGTTACCTAGTTTCTTATCATAACTACAGTAATGTCTTTATTATTATAACTACAGTAATGGTGTTTATTATATCAAACTAACAGTAAGGTGTTTATCTAACTACGGGTGTTTACCTAACTACACGCATAATGTATTATATCATAACTACAGTAACGATGTGGTGTGGATTACAATAATACGGTAATGTGTTTATTATTTATAACTACGGTACTGACTGTGTTTCATTAATCATAACTACAGTTGTGTTATTATCAGAACTTAAAGATAATGTAGTTTGGTTATTATTCATAACTACAGTAATGTGTTTTATTACAATAACTAAAGTAGTTGTTTATTATCATAACTACAGTATGTGGTTTATTATCAAACTACAGGTATGTGTTTATTATTATGCCCTACCGTACTGGGTATATGTGTTTATTATAATAATATTTGTAATGTGTTTTGTATAACAACTGTTAATGTGTTTCACTTATCATAACTACAGTGTGTTTATTATAAGAAATAAGTAATGTGTTTTATGATCATAACTACAGTAATGTAGTTTATTTATCATAACTACGTAATGTCAGGTTTATTATAGCATAATGCATTTAATGTGTTTATTACCATAAACTACAGTTTATGTGTTTTACCATAACTACAGCAAGTTTATTATTATATACTGCCATAATGTGTTATTATTACTAACATGAATTGTTTTACTCATTAATAGTAGTTTTATCTATCATAACTACAGTATGTTGTATTATCATAAACTGAGTTATGTGTTTTATTAATCATAACTGCAGTAAATGTCTTTATTATATAAATCAGTAAGTGTTATTTATCATAACTACAGTTATGTGTTTAATTACCATAACCTGCAGTCAATGTGTTATGATTATAAACTGCAGAAGTAAATGTGTTTCTTATAACTACATTACTGTGTTTATTTATCATAACTACAATATGTTTTGTTAAATAATATGGTAAGTGTTTATATTATAACTACAGTATGTGTTTATTTCATAACTACAGTATGTTTTATTATTATAACTCCAGTAATGTGTTATTATTCTACACTACTTGTAAATGTGTTTATTACATAACTTCTAGAATTTTGTTTATTAGCATAACTCAGTAATGGTTTATTATCATAAGTACAGTAATGAGTGTATTACCATAACTACAGTAATGGTGTTTTTATATTGTAACTGCAGTAAATTTTTATTATCTCCTAGTAACATCATCTACAGTAAATGTATTATTATCCCTATAACGACAGTAATGGTCGTTTATTATTCAAACTACAAGTTATTCTAAATAGTAATGTGTTTATTACCATAACTAAGCAATGTTTTATTCATAACCTACAGTAAATGTGTTGATTACACTAATAGGTAATTGTGTTTTAATTATTATAACTACTGAAGCTGTGTTCATTATCAACAACTGCAGGTGTGGTTTATTATCAGACAAAGAAGGGTATATCAAATGTAATGTGTTTATTATAATAACTGACAGTAATTTGTTTATTAATCATAAACTGACAGTTTTACAGATACTCGATTTTTATTACCATAACAAAGTAGTGTGTTTATATCATAACTACAGTTTCTATATAACTACATATGGTTTTACACAGTAAGTTTACCATACTACGCAATGTTTTAACTTTTATCTATCATACTACAGTAATGTGTGGAGTACAATAACATACGATAATTGTGGATTATGTATAACTATATGTAATGTGTTCATTATCTAATACTTACGAGTGTGTTTATATCAGACTTAAAGTATATGTGTTTATTATAATACCTACAGTAATGTGTTTATTACCATAACGCAGTAATGTGTTTATTACCATAAAACTACAGAGTAATGTGTTTATTACCATAACAAAGTAGTTGTTATATTTCATAACTACAGTAAATGTTAATTTAGAACGCAGAAGTGTTTAATTTCATAACTACAGTAAATCTGGTTCGTGTTATTATCCACGTAAATATTGTTATATATGTAAGGTGTTTTATAAACAACTGTAAGTGTGTTCATTATCATAACTACCTACGTGTTTTATTATCAACTAAAGTAATGTGTTTATTATTCATAACTCAGTAATGGTTTATTATATCAAAACTACCGGAATGTGTGTATTATCTAACTGCCAGTAATGTGGTTTTATTAACCATACACTAAGTTTATGTGTTTGATCCACCAAATAACACAGCATGTTTTATTATTATAACTGCAGAATAGAATGTGTTGTATTTATTACGTACATTAAGTGTGTATTTTAAACTACATAAGTGTTTATATCATAACTAACACAGTATGTTTTATACATAACTACAATAAGTGTTTGTTTATTATTATACACTACCGTAATGTTGTTTTATTTCATAACTGCAGTAATGTTTATTATCATAACTCATCAGTAATGTCTTTATTATCAAACTACAGTAATGGTGTTTATTATCAGTAACTCAGTAATTGTTTGGGTTGTTATTACCTAATCGCAGCAATGTTTATTATTATAACTGCAGTAATGTGTTATTTATAACACATAATGTGTTTATGTATCATAACTACAATTTAATGTGTTTGATTACATAAATAAATATGGTAATGGTTTATTATATAACTACAGTTAATGTGGGGGGGGTTTTATTATCATAACCTACAGTAATGTGTTATTATTATATATGTAATGTTATATATAAAATTTTAACCTGTAATGTGTCTTATTTTTAACACAGTAAGTTGTTTTATTATTATAACTACAGTAATGTGTTTATTATCATAAAACTCATCACTGTGTTATTATCATAACGGCAGTAAAAGTATCTTATTTATATTAAGTTCATGTTTAACTATACCGTTAATGGGGGGGGGGGGCTACATGGGGGACAAGGGAGGGAATGGGGGGGGGGGTGATTATTCATAACTCAGTATGGTTTATTATACTAACATCAGCATGGTTGTATTTTAGATACTGCATAGTTTAACTAACACATAGATGTGTTGAGTTACATAATAAATAGCATAATGTGTTGAACAATCAATTGTGAATGTGTTTTATATTTTATAACTACAGTCAATGTGTTTATTATCATACTACAGTTAATGGTTTATTATTTTATAACTACAGTAATGTGTTTTTTATTATAACTACTGTAAGGTGTTATTATCATAACTTCCGAATCTGTGTTATTAGCATACACTACAGTAATGTGTTTATTATCATAGTACCATAATGATTTTCATCTACTAAATGTCCAATAAACTAACAGTATGTGTTTTTATATCTGTATATGTATCATAATACGAATGTGATTTTTATTACATAATTTGATTCAAAGTAATGTGGTTTTATTACTTAAAGCCTACTGTAATGTTTATCATAAGTAGTCGATCTACAATAGGTGTGTTTATTATAGAACTACAGTAATGTGGTCATTATCATAACTACAGTCTGTGTTTATCTACTCGATGATTTAATTACAATAAGATGGTTTATATACTAATAAGAGGGTTTTACTAACAGAGTAATCTGTTATTATCATAACTTACAGTTAATTGTTTTTATGTATTATGCATACCAGTAATGGATAGTGTATTACATCATAATTATTAATGTGTGGTTTAATACAACTGTAAGTGTCTATCAACTAATGTGTTTATTACATCAGACTAAAGTATGTTGTTTATTAATTCATGGAACTCCTAGGGATATGTGTTTATATATCATAATACTGAGTAATGTGTTTTATTACAAAACGTTATGTGTTTCATTTCCATTCCTACAGAATGTTTTATTATCAGAATCAATGTTATATAGCTACATCTGTGTTTATTATCCAAAAACTACTAATGTGTTTTATTATTCATAAACTAGTAATGTGTTTATTCCCATACTACAGTATGTGTTTATTACATAAACTACAGCAATGTTTATTATATAACGTCGAGTAATGGTTTATTATTCATAACATAGTAATGTGTTGTATTATATACTAACTTAATGTGTTTATCCTACAGGGTACATAACTGCACATGGTTTATGATAAACTCGAAATGTATTAAATTCTGTGTATTATCATAACTACAGTAATGTGTGATTAATTGATAAATATGGTAATGGTTAAGTTAACTAAGGTTTGTTTATTATCATAACTCAGTTAATGTTTTTATTTCATATGCACGATGTCGTTTATATCATAAATCAGTAATGTGTTTATTATTAAACTACAGTAATGTGTTTATCATCAACTTCAGCTATATGTGTTTTATACATAACTGCGTAATGTGCTTTATTACAAAACTACAGTAAGGTGTGTTTATTATCATAACTACATATGTGTTGATACACATAACTGCAGGCAATTGTTTTATTAAACTACAGTAATGTGTTTATTCAAACTAAGTTAATGTGTTATTATCATAACTACGGCTAATGTGTTATTTTAATAAATACCAGTAATGGTATGTGTTTATTATTATACTACAGTATGTGTTATTTGACTCTAATGTTTATTATAGAACTCAGTAATGTGTTATATCATTATACTGAATGTTTATACAGTTTAGTAATTGTCTTATATTACAAACTACAGTTAATGTGTCTTCATATACATATATTTATTACCATAATACATACTGGTTTAGGTGAAATCAGATGTTTATTATGTAACTGCAGTATGTGTTTATTATCTAACTACATAATGTGGTAATTTTATTCAAACCTACAAGATGTTGTTATCATATTATAACCACAGTAATGTTTTATTACAAATATAACATGTAATGGATTCCATACTACAGAATGTTTATTTTATAACTACAGTAATGTGTTGATTAATAAACTACGGTAATGTGTTATTATTTATAAACTACTGTAATGTGTTTATATCAGACTACGTTTTTCAGACTAAGTTGTTTATTAGGTCATAACACTACAAGTAAGAATGTGTTTATTATCATAGCACTCAGTAATGGTTTTTCCCTAAACAGTATGTGTTTTATTCATACTAAGTAGGTTATATCATGCTCAGTAATGTGTTATTATCATAACTAACCGTAAGTATCGTATTCATAATCAAGGGATTGCGTATTTATAATCAAGGGCTATTGAATTCATAATCAAGGATAGCGTATTCATAATCAAGGGCTAGCGTATTCATAATCGTGGGCTCATGTATTTGATATTTGCTAAAATCGGCCTGTTTATTCGATAATTTCCAAATATTCCTTTTTGAAATTTCAATAATTAGCGATTGAAAATATGTGAGTTTTTCTCAGTTCTGAGGCAGAACTGGGTTTGACTAGAATTTTTCATATCAGAAGGACTATAAAGAACAAAAGTAAATACACAAAAAGGGCTAGCGTATTCTAGCGTATTCATAATCAAGGGCTAGCGTATTCATATTCAAGGGCTCGCATATTCATAATCAGGACTAGTGTATTCATATTCAAAGGCCGCTTATTCATAATCAAGGGCTAGCATATTCATAATCAAGGCTTGCATATTCATAATCAAGGGCTCTGTATTCGGAATCATGGGCTTGCGTATTCATAATCAAGAGCTAGTGTATTCATAATTAATGGCTTGCGTATTCATAATCAAGTGCTTGCATATTCATATTCAAGGACTCGCATATTCTAATCGGGCTAGCGTATTCATAATCAAGGGCTCGCGTATTCATAATCAAGGCTCGCGTTTTAATGATCAAGGGCTAGTGTATTCAAATCAAGGGCTAGCGTATTCATAAAACAAGGGCTAGCATATTTATATTCAAGGGATCGCGTATTCATAATCAAGGGCTTGTGTAGTCATAATCAGGGCTCGTGTATTCATAATCAAGGGCTAGCGCATTAATCAAGGGTTTGCATATTCAAATCAAGGGCTAGCGTATTCATAATCAAGGGCTCGCATATCATAAGCAAGGGCTAGCGTATTCATAATCAAGGGCTAGTGTATTCATAATCAAGGGCTAGCGTATTCATAATCAAGGATTGCGTATTTATAATCAAGGGCTATTGAATTCATAATCAAGGGATAGCGTATTCATATCAAGGGCTAGCGTATTCTAATCGTGGGTCATGTATTTGATATTTTGCTAAAATCGGCCTGTTTATTCGATAATTTCCAAATATCCTTTTGAAATTTCAATAATTAGCAATCTGAAAAATATGTGAGTTTTCTCAGTTCTGAGGCAGAACTGGGTTTGACTAGAATTTTCATATCAGAAGGACTATAATAGAACATAAGTAAATACACAAAAAGGGCTAGCGTATTCTAGCGTATTCATAATCAAGGGCTAGCGTATTCATATTCAAGGGCTCGCATTCATAATCAAGGACTAGTGTATTCATATTCAAGGGCTCGCTTATTCATAATCAAGGGCTAGCATATTCATAATCAAGGCTTGCATATTCATAATCAAGGGCTCGCGTATTCGGAATCATGGGCTTGCGTATTCATAATCAAGAGCAGTGTATTTATAATTAAGGGCTGCGTATTCATAATCAAGTGCTTGCATATTCATATTCAAGGACTCGCATATTCATATCAAGGGCTAGCGTATTCATAATCAAGGGCTTGCGTATTCATAATCAAGGGCTCGCGTTTTAATGATCAAGGGCTAGTGTATTATAACAAGGGCTAGCGTATTCATAAACAAGGGCTAGCATATTTATATTCAAGGGATCGCGTATTCTAATCAAGGGCTTGTGTAGCATAATCAAGGGCTCGTGTATTCATAATCAAGGGCTAGCGCATTCATAACAAGGGTTTGCATATTCATAATCAGGGCTAGCGTATTCATAATCAAGGGCTCGCATTTCATAAGCAAGGGCTAGCGTATTCATAATCAAGGGCTAGCGTATCATAATCAAGGGATTGCGTATTTATAATCAAGGGCTATTGAATTCATAATCAAGGGATAGCGTATTCATAATCAAGGGCTAGCGTATTCATAATCGTGGGCTCATGTATTTGATATTTTGCTAAAATCGGCCTGTTTATTCGATAATTTCCAAATATCCTTTTTGAAATTTCAATAATTAGCAATCTGAAAAATATGTGAGTTTTCTCAGTTCTGAGGCAGAACTGGGTTTGACTAGAATTTTTCATATCAGAAGGACTATAATAGAACAAAAGTAAATACACAAAAACAATAAATTCTGCATTTCCATTGAGATGCTGAGGTTTTCGAAAGATATTTCAAATGTTTCACCCACAAAATACCAGATCTTGTTATGTTCAGGTTTAACTGCACCACAGAGAAGATTGGAAATGCAACCTGCAATCTTTCCCACAAAGTAATGACCACGGGACCATTCGTACATCATGGGAACATAAGCGGGAAGTTGTGATCTTTTTGCACAGCCTTAAAGCTGCATTTGAAAAGGTGTTATTTTAAGCTAGTGCTAATATAATCACAGAATTTAATGCATCGCTTGCACTGTGGTAGCACGTGTGGGGGGGAAAATAACGCATATCGTACAAACATGTCGCAAATACTTTAATACATCTCCAGTAAAAGGTTTGCAGGGGAAAAAATAACACTGTGAATGTCATTGCATCTCCTAAACATTTTTCCTAGTTTCTAGAGTTAATAAATGGCAGCAAGCGTTGTCCCCCGTTTACAAACAGGAGGTAAACTAAACGTACCTTGTTTGACAGCCACTACTAGTTCTTCAATTGGTGATGTATATTGAACAATAACGAATTATTATCATGCCTGTACAGATTGTTACAACTGCAAATTGTGGTACAAACAGTGGTTGGTGGAGACTTTTACACAAAAGTGTGACTTTACTAACAGCTGAGCAAAGATTGTTGGTTAACTCTAAGCCAACAGCTGGGCAATAATCCCTTCGGAAGGATCAATATTTTACAGGAAACTAACAGAATATTCGGCCCTAATGAGGAGTGGAAACCCCTTTTTAATGCAAGTGACCATACACAATCTATGGAAATCCTTTTGGGAGAACAACAGATTAAGCTGAAAGATGCTTCTTCCTACCCAAAATATAACAGATCCTGCTAAGTGACAAGACTAACAGGTTTCTGTTATCTGTTTAATCCACCATCCATACAAGGACAACAGCCCCTAAACAGGTGTATGCACCCATAATAAAACAATATAACTGGGGCAGGACCACCTATCCCTTCCTATCCTTTCAGAGGTTATTCCATGCAGTTGACCAGTTACTTGAATGTTTCTTACATTTCTTTAGGTGGCCATACATATGAACGATAATGGTAAATCCCATCGTTCCACGACGGATATACCCATATCGTTCAAGTGTATGGGCTTTTCCCGACCGTAGTGCAGACGAACGACCATAGTCGCCACTACGGTCGTTCGGGAAAGACGGAAAATTTCCATCTGTCGTTATCGGCCCCTTTAGCATACGGGAGCAAATGGGGATACAATCATTTACGTGTATGGTCACACGACGACCGATCCCCATATCGCGTATGGGCATCGGTCGTTACATGTCTGGCGGTTCCCGATGCAATGTGCTGACAGATACCAATGTGATGGAAATCGCATGTGTATGGCCACCTTTACTGTTTTCCATATAAACTTAAAGGGTATGTCTAGCAAAAAGTAAGTATGTTTCTAATTGATTTACTGAAGAACAGGAGGTAAATGCACTATCTCTTACCTCCCATTTTTCAGTAAATCTACAGGAGAGCAGGAGACACTCCAGCACCGAATTCCCCGGCGTCTCCGATGCATCTCCAGTCCTTTGCACTGTGTTGCATGCGCACACAGTGCGAAGGAGCGAGGATGCGTCTGGGGCGTCGGGGAATTCAGTGCTGGAGCGGGTCCGCGGGTAAGTGTCTCCTGCTTCCGTAGATATTATATGAAGAATGGGAGGTAAGAGATAGTGCATTTACCTCCTGTTCTTCAGTAAATCAGTTAGAAACAAATTTACTTTTTGCTGGACATACCCTTTTAAAAGACAGATTGTCTATATGTCCGTATAACTATATGTGCCATCTGTATAGATTGTAATATCAAGGCCATGTACGGACTCTTAGATGTTGCTTGGAAATATATAGTGGATAATGTGTAAAATGGCCCAAAGTTCCGATCAGATCTACCGAAATACAGGCATCCCACCCTCCCGCACACAAGCACCAATGAATACTGAGGTGCACACTTCCAGTGGATTACTTTTATTAGTGAATCAGGTGTGAAGGGGACAATGTGATCCCTGAAAAGTGTGTGTTTTTGTAATCATTAATGAAATACCCCGGCCACCATGCCCCATGGAAATGCCCCTTATGTGCCCGTTACATCCCGGAAACACACTAAACCTCTAACTCCACCTCAACCTCTTCTGTCGTAGATCTCTACAGACGCCACAGCCTGATCAAGCCTTCTTCCAGTGAATGCAAACAAACTGTCTGCTGTTTTAAAAATCCAACCCTACATAGCCAATCAGATCACCCATAGTTATATGTAACAAGGGAAAACTTCTCCATAATGCACCATCTCTAAACTTACGTTAGTCCATTTAAAGCCTTTAGTGCCCTTTATATTAAATTCTAAATGGACTATTTGAATGATGTGTATTTATATAACAGTTTGACCAGTCAGGTGAATAGACAACCCAATTACGATTCTTTTCAAAAATAACTGACATTATATAAAACAATAAAGAAATCCCTGACAATTGGAATTCTGCAGTTTATGATTCTAATATTATTACTGGTGCTGGAACATATTGATCAGTGAATGTCTATAAAATGGATTTTGACATTTTCAGGTATTTCAATAAGGAATTTTCAGGCAGTTGTTACTGGTATAATATAGGAATATTTCTATATGAAGCAATGATTTAAATGAAATAAATAGCAAACACAATAGAATCTATCACTACCTTATTCTTCTTAGTTGAGGGGATTTACACCTTAGAAAATACAGATGGAGCAGGGAGGTAATGTTATATCTCTTCTCTCTTCTCTTACCTGATGCTGAATGCCATTGTGGGGGTGAGCACAGCCGATTGATTGGCCCAGTGGCGTAACTGGAAATCCTTCTTCCTCCTGCTTTATTCACAGTACTTGTCTGGGGAAGGGGCTGTATCTATGGTACGTAAACTAAGAAATTGGTGCCTTCCTGGCCCCTGATCCCTTAGCGGTTGCAGGGGCTGCTCCTGGGTAGTTACACCTATGGACTGGCTCTTAGGGCCATATTCTTATCGCTATTATGCCATAACCATACCGTGCCTTTAATAATTGTTGCAGCGATTGATATTGGTGGTAAATGTACTATAGTGCATAAATATGATAACCATGATACTGTTTTTCTTTAAGAATGCCCCCTAGGGACATATTTTCAAAGGCGCGGTATTGCTTTTTAGTGATATCATGCACCTTTAAAAAGATTGTTAATTTACACTACTGTAAATGACAGATACAATACAATCGGAAATATTACCTCGATCGTAGATTTACGATCCCCATGAATACCATTGCGGTATTTACACTACCGTATGGTATTCTACAACCAAACGTTTGTTAATTTACGGGCCACTGTATATTACCGATAACGTGCGGTATCGCTAACTAGCAATGCTGCGGGTTTCTTAGTATGGCCCTTAGTGCTGTCACTAGATGATTGTGTATGATTGTATTATTATCTTACCAACATTAAAGCAATAAAAATACAAAGTTAGTCCATGGGCCCTATGTGGCCTTCCTTAAATATTCTACACATTCTCCTGACTGTGAGGAGTCTTATTGCCATTTTACCTATCTACTAGGGTGAAGGTAGTAATAATATTCCCTCATATCCTGTGACAAAGGAGGAAATAGTCATCACTATTCTAAAGGGTCGATGTGTCCCACTGAGAACCCTTGAGGTTTCTAAGCATAATTAGCCCAGTCATGGGCAATGCGACCACATACCGTATGTTTCTATGAACATGTAATATAATATATAACTAAATTGTAAGCTCTATGGGGCAGGGACCTCCTTAAAATAAAATTATACATACATACCTCTTGTGGCTATTTATATAATTTTATATTTATGTACTGAACTATCTGTGTATTTATCCCCCTTGTAAACTTTTTTGTAACTGTACAGCACTGCGTCCCCAAGTGGGCTTTATAAATAAAACTATATACATATATACATACATACATACAGTATGAAATGTAAGACATGGTAGTGACCATAAACTATCTAGAGGCCATGTTGAAACCCCCCATATCAACCCACCACAACCATGAAGCAATAGAACATGGGCCTGTTATATGACAGTAGGAAGCTGTATATGCGGTAGATCACATCTGGTAAGCCATGATTATAATTATACCCCCTGTGTATTTACTAATATAGATATGTAAATATGTTTATCATTTTATATAACAATAATCAGCCATTTAAAAATTCGAATGATAAGGTAGCCTAGTATCCCAGTACATCAGCTAATGTACCAGCTGCAGGAAAACATGTCTATCGTTTTATTAGATGCATGTGAAGATACCAAGTTGCTTGAAATCTTGCAAGATAACACGGATTATACCATTTTATTCACCGTTACCACGGTACAGCCAGGTGACCAGTTATATTACACTATTCCAGCAGAACACAACTACTACAAGGACACAAGTTGCATTTACATTGGTAAAAACAGATTAAGGTGTACATAAGAAACCACAAGGAGACAAACTAAATAGGAACTGCCATGCCTCTTAGCACTTTGTAGTAGTACTGGTGTTTCACTAAATGGGAGGCTTTTTATTAGCAGGGAGTAAAGGTTAAGAGCCATTCACTTTAAGCCTCAGGACAGGAGATCAATGCACAATCAAAGAAGAGCAGGAAGTCAAACCACAATGACTGGAAGAGATGTATTTACAGTGGTTTATGGGTGTATTTATCCTCTATCATATTCCTTTAGACTTCATACATTTATGGAAATCCTCATACTCAGACATGGACACAAATATGTCATTGGTTGCACACACACTAAAAAACATCATCAGTCACACTTTACTGCTACTTACATATAGGGTATTGTTTGCCAAAGCACCACCTGAGGGCCATGTTTCCACCAGATTTAACTAACAGCAGTGGGGGGTTATGGCACCACCTCCGTGGCAGACAAGCGATTGTCAAAGATTACTGCTAGCATTGTAATGCAATGAAGGCAACATTGGAGTCCAAATGTTAATGTTTGCACAAGTTACAACGAGAGGCTGTAATTTTTCAATGAACACTTGTATTCTTCATCTGTGCAGCAAACCACTGTTTATCTTGGGATGACCCAACTGGGTCCCAACAAATGTTCATAGGGAGCACTACTGCTACAGCTACTCATCAGTGGGACCAAAAAGTATTCAGATATATGGTCAAGTGGGGCCTCCCCTAGAAACCTCACCTAGTACTAGTATGGACATTGATTTGCTTAGAATCCACCAGTATAAGAACATTGTTAACTTACGTGTACTATATGAAACTCCATGCTCAGGAGAAAACAATGAACTAAACAAATCCCAACCAGGTATACATGGCACATTGTAGGGATCTGATGTGAATGTAGCCATGTAATTGAAAGCGCTACAAGAAGATGATATAACCATAATAATGTAACCTTCTACTAGGGAAATATAACAGGACCCAATCATTATAAATTGTATCTTTAATATTAATTCCTCAAAGACTTCAATAAAAATATAAACAGAAAAAAGAGGAAAATCCACCTTTTCCCTTAATACTAACTGTTACAGACAAGCACCCACAACTATATGAATAGTTATTTAACTACCTCGTGCCCTGATGTTTTTCTCTTTTTTCAAATAAATAATGCTAAATGTTTCTATACACAGGCCAGTGGATGAAGGATATTCTTAAGAACCCATTTCTTTAAAATAATCAATTATTTGCACTATTTGGTTTGAGTTCTCAAGAACAGCTCTTCCAATGGAGAAAACTGACCCTATGCCTTAACGAGTTCATAACCTTCTCAAACGGTGATTGAGTGTTGGCAAGGTGGAGAGGAATATAGTTTTGGACAATTCATAAGAATCCATCGTGTGATGGTCAATATAAAGCTAGCCATAACAGGCCAATATTACAAACGATCCATGACTCCCGTTCAAAATCCAACCAGTTTTTCCACATAGGCAGATTTCTGATCAGATTTCATTTTGGCATAACTTGTGCTGCTCAATGCATACCAAGTATGCAGCCTCTGACACCCCCACTCTCAAAACATGTCCAATCAGGTCTGCTAGAGATAAACTGCTGTTTATTGATCAGCAAATTGGGCAGATCGAAGTGTTCAGATAAAAAAATCTAACCATATATGGCCAATTTAATACTGTAATTGTGTAAAAAAAGTAAGTATTTGTTACTGTTCCCTTTATATATGTTTTCAAAATATAAACCCTAAACAAAACATCTGATGTTAAACATCAATACCCCGAACACCTGGCTATAAAAAGGATCCGGGAGCTTTAGTGTAGAGGCACTTCAATTTCTTGTTTAACATTTCAAAAAATTCTGTTTGTGCTTTAAAGTGAAGTAAATTCTTCCATTATCAAAAATCAATGAAAACAATTGTAGTAGCCGAATAGAATATTAATGTACAGTCATTCCGCTGATTGAATCTCAATGAAATGAGCCTTTAGTCCTCATAAAACATTCAAATATTTAACATACATCTCATAACGAATATGGTATAAATAATCATCTTCTTAAAATAATAATAATTAGAATAATAAATTAATTGGCACAGTCCATAGGAAGCAAAGGCTGTCAATGACTTGCTAGAGGCTGCGTGTATTTGCATGTGATATCGGAATCCTCCAGTTCCAGAAGGTTTTCCCACACACCGAGCAGATGTTACCCTTTCCTTGCTGTGAGTGCGGCGTACGTGGCTATCGTGGGCAGCGTGAGAAGCAAAGGCTTTGCCACAATGTTTGCATTTAAAGGGCTTCTCACCGGAGTGTGTCGAATGTGTGTGCGAAGGATGCTGGAAGCAGTAAAAGCCTGAGAACAGATGGAAAAAAAGATTAAACACCTTACACAAATTATTACACCATATCACAGTATTAACCCAACACCAGCCACCAGGCCCAATAAAAAACAATTATTTTAGTTACTGGGGATACAGGGAATTTTATATATTTAGAAGTAAGATGGTCAGCACCAAAAATCATTTATTCCAGTGCATTCATGGCCCAAATCTGGGATTTACCAGTTAGAGCTTATGAGGGACACACATGCACAACAGGGAAGGGCTAGGCCCCACTTACAGCAGGATTTTTGCAATGTGATGCATTATTTGGTATGTGCTCTGTGCCCAATACACATCTTTATTATTGGAACACAGGGGTTACACACAAAGTTGTACATGCATGCGTTCCAATAACAGAGGGATTGCATTGACATAGCAGGGACATGCTGTTGGCATGAAAATGCAATTGGTAGAAAATTACAATCCAAATCATGTTAAGTGGGACTAGCAAATACTAATTTCTTCTGTTTAGATGGAACTGGAAACTATTTACTATTCTCTCAATAATCATGTCAGCTAAGTTATCACCACGTTAATGCGCATGTGCTTTCCTTTAATGTGTGCTACCTTAGGTTATAACTAGCGGAGGCTGAATTAGACATTGTATCTCCAGTTGAACATGCAGTGGAAGGATAACAGAGTATACCTAACTAATTATAAAATTTTAAACAGTGTAGATCCTTCGTTAAATAGTTAGTGTTGAACTATACCATTCTAGAATATACCAATGATGAGAATATTGCAAAACAATATGATGATTACATATGGGCTTTCTCATAAGAGGTGCAAAATGTTGCCTAAGTGTAAATCTGCAGCAACCAATCAGATGTTATCAAATGTTTTCTAACTGTAGTAGACCAGTAAAAAGGGTAGCATTTGATTGGTTGAGTAAAGTAAACGTTTTATTAGGGGTGGACATACCTTTAATATGTTATTCAGGGACCCCCAAAAATCTAGGTAATTTTTGCTTAAAACTTAAAATAATGTTCCAGCAACAAGCAATTATACTTACAAGTCACTGGGACTGATTGCCTTACCACGGCACTGGATCACGGAGGTTGTAAGCATAATACTCACTCTGGAAACATTATTTAAGATTTAAGTGAAAGTTAACATAACTTTTGGGGGTCCATGAATAAAATTAAAAGTAATCATTAGGCGTGGGATACCCTTTAAAAGCTCAAGCAATTTTTGCCCTTCTTAATGATAAGCATGGTAATGCAGCCCTGGTAAGTAAGAGGCTGTTGTTAAAGCACTTTAGTGGGGTTACCAGATACCATATGATTGGAAAACACTTTAATAAATGTGGGTAGCACTGATTGTAAACATATTCAGGGAGATTCAATAAAGTTCTTATTGTTAAAAATGGTGCTAATTTTGCTCAACCAATCAGAAATCTTTTAACATTTGAAAGCTAAAATCTGATTGGTTGGTGCAAAATTAGCACCATTTTTAATAATAAGAACTTTTACTGAATAACCCTGATTGTACCTAGGTATTGCTAACTTAGCCAAGCTGCATGTGTTCCTAATAGGCGCCCTCTTATTTTTTTACTGATCTAGCTTAGGTGCCCATATGAATTTTCATGTGACCAAAGAAGCCCAGCATACACAGTTTGTGATCCTAAAAACATTATCATTTATGTGTTCAAGTGCAAATGCCTTTCCTAGCCTAAAGCATTAGGTAATGACATTTATAACAATTAACTACTTTGTTGCAATAGACACATTTGTATGGTCTCTCCCCAGAGTGGACTCTCATGTGCTTGTTTAGGCTGGAAGACTGGGAGAAAACTCTTACCACACACAGTACACTGTCATGCAAAACAAACGGAAAAAGAAGGTTAGTGAAGCCATTAGAAAAGCCATGTACATTATCAGACAAGACTGTAATTTAAAGAATGATCTGTAACACCAAAAAAGGGGCTTTATATATATTTAAACAAATGTAGGCTTGCCAGAAAGTCTTCTTATGCATTCAAAAAAAACACAATAAATATTGCTTTTAAAGTACTGTTGGCCTAAAGCAAACAAAATGCACCTTGTGTTTAATGGTCATTACAGTAGTAGTGTGTGCTAAAGCATAGAATGTTAAGCATACTTTGCACTGACAAGCATTATTAGGCTGTTGGTGTGAGACATACAAAAAGCTTAGAAAACACACACACAAGCTCAAAGAATTCTTTATGCGTGTGATTTGTAAATCGTGGTTTGTGTATCTCATCATATGAAATATCTAATGGCCTATAAATAAGTTATTTGGTACTTGTCATTTTGTACAGTGACAAAATAAAGTTAGTGGCTTTCTTGTCCTATGAGTAGAAGGGTTGATGGCCACACAGTGTTTGTTACAACTGCCGTCATCCTTGATTTCCATTTGTGCCAGTCAGTCAGTCTTTATTGATCACAGACACATCTCTAATATACACACAATGCATTAGTTCATGATATGTGAGAAACACTCAAGAAAATCAATCTCGGCTAACTGAACTGTTAAATAATGTAACTGAGCTGGGGAGTCGAAGTGGCCTTATTGAGTCAGGCTTGGATCTATTCAGTTTACAAGCCATTCACAGCTAAAAAAAAAAAAAAAAAAAAAAAATAGGCCTCCAGCCAAGCTGGCGAGATGATGACAGTAAGCAGTGATTAGCATTAAACCTGTTTCCTGCTGTTAAGGTTAGAAGCCTCGTCACTATTGCACAGATAGAGCCAAGTCTGAACAAAAATATTGGGGTTTCCACATAGAAAGATAGATGAGGGAGAACACATGAAAAATTGCTAGCCATTGTTCAATGGTGAACTGTATTTGTAGACTGTGTGTTGGTCTTGAAAGACAGTGACAAGCCAATGGAAGATGCAATCTGCAAGTAGCAGTCTTCCATTAGCCAAATTACGGGCAGCTGTGAGTTGTGATAGACTGGAGCTGCAAGGGTAAGTCCCGACCCGGTGCACACGATGTGTTCAAACGTACGTTTCGGCCCGTGTATGGGCCCTTTATCGGCCGAATGACGGTTGTTCGAGATGCACCTTGTCGGACGGGCAATGATCCCCGATCTAACGGTTGTTTCGGCCGATAAAAGGCCCGTACACAGGCCGATTATAGCCGAAAAGAATGTTCGTACACATCGTGCGTCACGGGTTGAGACCCGCGATCGCACGTGTGTACAAACCTTTAGGCCATGTGTCTAAACAATTACTGCAGGGCTAAACATCTCCCATGTCTTTCATGTGAGAAGAAAGTAAATTAATGGGAGAAATTACAAAGAATGGAAGCTTGGAGATAGCTAAGGCTCCATACACGGATCAACATTTTGAGCAATCCAATAAATGTCAAACGGTTTACCAGAAAAAAACGAAGTTCAGGCCATGTGGAAAAATGTCTGCTGACCCAATCTTTGGTCCTAATCTCTGTAGATTTCAATGGAAATCTACAGAAAGATCGAGCCTTAAGTTGGGGAACTTCGAGTGGTTATTTGATCCGGTTTCCGACTGTTACACTTGATCAGTGAACATCTGCCCATGTATAGCTACCTAAAGCTAGTTTACTATAAAATACATTGTTATTGTGTCACATGGTAAAATGGAAACTGGGCAAACAGTAAGTGCCATGGGTAAGAAGATAAAGGGAGCCATTACTATTATTTACTTTATTATTCCATAACATTTTCTCAGATGACTTGGCTATTGGATATCATATACAAAGTAATTACATTGAGATACTATATATTGTATGATAAAGATCAGTATGGGTATGGCGTCTCGGCTTTCTGTTGTAGGTATAGGGCTCAATCACTGCATTGGAAAAGCCTCTCTTCCAGACAGTTTGGATATGAGTGGTTTATAAAATACAAGAGTGTTTTCTGTTATTTACTGTATCAAATCTGCTGTATTTACAATCATTTTCCCATTTATTTGTTAAATGGGAATTTCCTCTGAAGCAAATAAATGGTATAGTGCACTGTAACAAAGCAAAGAGGGGCTATAGTAACGTGTTATACAATTATCTTCACAGACCATTTACATTGCAGGCATAATGGTAACGTGGAGATGTCAACCTGCGGCCCTCTTGATGGTTGGAACCAACTCCGGTAGGTCTACTGCAATCGAGGCAATGGGATGGAGTTGTAGTTTCCAAAAACATCTAAAGGGGCCGCACATAACATAATAAAAAGCAGCAGTAACATAAATAAAGCAAATAAAGTACAATTATTGACAGGCAGGTTATGCTATCGTGTTGTGTTATCATGTTGTATTGTTTGTGTTTTGTATTTTGTGATCGTATTGTATTTATTGTGTTATCATTTGTGTTATCGTGTTGTGTTAGTGTTATTGTGTTGTGTTATTGTATGTATTATCATATTGATTTGTGTTATGTATTGTATTGTATTGTGTTATTGTACTGTGTATCGTATTGGTTATTGTATTAACATAACAGCTGGTAAAGTTTACCAGTGTGGACTAATCCATTGGAACCAATCAGCTGGTTGCTTGTCACCAGTTACTGCAGGTAGGTGAATCATGATTGGTTCCCAGAATCATATATTAAAGGGATATGGAACCTTGGCACTCAAGAGTTAGAAAACTACAACTCCCTGCATGCTTTTGGCAGGAGTAACATCTGGAGAGCCATGGATGACACACAGTGATGTGACTATACAATGGGGGTGGTACCTTGTGCGGTCGGTGCTTCTCATGGCACATGTAAGATGGGACTCCTCAGACGATCCCTTTTCTCGAACGACTGTTAACAGGTGACAGGGGAACTTCCGGTTCCTGACCACACACACCGGGTTGTGTACTTCGGTGCTGTTCCCGGTAGTATCGGTAGGCGAACACCTTCCGCACCGGTCACACTTGAAACCTTCAGCGCTCTTGGAATGGGAACGCAATGAGTTATGGGGGGGGTCAGTAAGGGGCGGGTTATTTGATTGCGTGGGATTCATGGTTCTTACCATCTCCCGTGTGGTAGGGGGGTTCGTCCTTCTCCCAGTCCCTTCAGGTAAAGCTGGGATGCCCAGGAACTGAAGGTAGCAGCACCGTACCAAACCAATAGCTCCTGTCCGGGCAGGATCTCCTTGCAGGTCTCGTAGTAAATCTTCCCCTGCGCACTGCACCGCGATCAAGTTCTGTTCCTCTGGGAACGGCACAGTTCACATGGACATCCAATCCCGACAACCCCCTTCCCATACTATAAAGTGGCTCAGTCCGCCGTCCTCAAAAGATCGTGTCAGTGGGGAGAATAAAGCGGGTTAATTGGCACCGCGTGGGCTGCACCATGTCGGGAGGGGGGGTGATACAAATAAATCACGTACCCCTTACGCAAGGACCAGAGTATTAGTAAAGGGAAATTGACACTATTCACCAACTTTCCAATCACCATAAAGTAATGGGACAAAGCTTTAATTAGAGAACCTAATTCTACACAGGATTAACCCTTCACTGTCACTGACATGTCGTGTGTGTCCCTAGTATGGACATTCTGGTGCCCTATGTTATGAACAGGTCTGTGTGTCCCTATGTATGGACATGTCTGTGTGTCCTATGTATGGTCAGGTTTGGGGTGTCCCTAGGTATGGAATGTCTGTGTGTCCCTATGTATGGACAGGTCGTGGGTCCCTATGTAGTGGACATGTCTGTGTGTCCCTATGTAATGGTCAGGTCTTGGTGTGTCCCTAGGTATGGACATGTCTGTGTGTCCCTATGTAGGACGGTCGTGTGTCCCCTATAACACTATATATAGATATTAAATGCAGATTTTCCAAACAACATTACTTCTACCGATCCAGTTGCCACCATGTACATGTAGATGTGACAGTACAGAAGGAAGTAGCTGTTTATGTCTGTTATTAACCGTTGTTTATCTCCTTCCATCTCTGTTTCCCCTTTAAATCAGGATCTGCCACCTATTCCCATTCCCTATCCCTTTCCTTTATCCCCATTCATTGTCCTGTACACAGCAGGTAAATCCAGATTACATGGATACAGATTACATGGACACTTGCTGTGACAAGTTTATCAGTGTTTCATTTTATTTCCAGTAATCTAATTAATACACATTACTGAAATGGTAACTATATAATAGTAATATAAAATATAGTGCATGGCATGCATTATAACTTTAGATTTTTATATTGTATTATAATGTTGTTTTATATATTATTATAACTTTGTTTTATTATTTATAATTTATTATGTTTGGTATATATGTATTATGTGTTATAATGTTATATTTGATTATTTATATGTATTATAACTTTATGTTTATATATTTATAATTCATATAATGTTATATTTTACATATTTATTATGTATTGTAACTTTGTGTTTATATATTTATTATAATGTTTTTATATGTATTATGTTATGTGTGTTTATATATTTATTATGTATTAGAACTTTCTACTTTTAGATTATAATTGATCAGGGATTGGAGTGGGGGGGGGGGTTACCCTCATATTCTGGTGGGTTTTTCCCTTCCCTGGATGAACAGTTAGGCAGAAATGAGGATATTGCTAGATGGGTTGGACTGTATGGAGGTATGTCTTTTCAACCTCAATACTATACTATACTAACCTTAATATCTACTATACTATACTATACCGTACTATATATACTAATATATTTTATGTTTTACATTATTATTTGTATTATACTTAATATTTATATAATTGCTTTTGTAGTGATTTAATATGTTTTAATTTTTTATATTTAATTTATTATTAACATCTACATTTCTGGTGCTTCAGTCATTTTCATTTCCATTGATAAAAATGATTACAATTTACTGTAAACAAGATTAATTAATTTATCTCCATTAATATAAATGACACAATCATTGTAACACTAACATAAGTTCGTCTTCATCATTATAAATAGATCACAATCATCGTGTAGTCGATAACAAGTGACTTACCTCCCAATAGAGAGTTGTCATCAGGTCTTGTATTTCACTGTATGGACCACTTGCCTCTGAAATGGGCCATATTTGGCCCCTTTGGGGATAATATTTTTACAGATACCCCTGATTTGGGTGCTTCCATGTGTTGTTTTCAACACAGTCAGACCTGGGGAACAGAACTTTCATATTATTACAATAGGAGAAATGGAACATTGCTTCTTAGTCAATTTAAAAATAGGGAGATTTACCTTCAGGCAACTGCTGTGAATCCCTGTCCCAGTATCTGGGAATCCAGCCCTGTAACACAGTAGATGGGTTATTATATATACCCCAATGATACAATGTATTCAGTACATTGTCCTGTTAAAATAGGCTACAGTGTGTATTTGTGTAGAGTGTAATAAACCAACCTTGTATCATATTACAAATGTATTATATGAACAAATGTAAATGTCTATAAATGTAACATAACACAGTTCCCTCTTTCATATATGTAATAATGTGAATAATCTGTTAATAATGTGAATAATCTGTAATAAGTGAATAATGTGAATAATCTGTAATAATGTGAATAACTGTGATTAGTCTGTAATAATTGGATAATCTGAATTAAGGTATAATGTGAAGAATATGTAATAATGTCCATAATCTGAAATAATGTCAATAATCTGATAATCTGTAATAATGTGGATACGAAGTGATAATCTGTAATAATGTCCATAATCTGTAATAATGTCAATAATCTGATAATCTTAATAATGGGATAATCTGTAATAATGATGGAGAATATGTATAAGTGAATAATCTGTAATAATGTGAATAAATGTAAGAATGGATAATGTGGTAATATGTAATATGTGAATATCTGTAATAAGTGGATAATCTATAATAATGGGAATAATCGTAATAATGGGATAATGTGCTAATCTGTAATAATGTGATGATTAATCTGTAATAATGTGGATAATCTATTAATAAGTGGATAATATGTAATAATGTGGGATAATCTATAATAATGGGAATATCTGTAATAATGGGAATAATGTGGATAATATGTAATAATGTGAATTAATCTGTAATTAATGTGGTATAATCTATAATAATGGGAAAATCTGTAATAATGGGAATAATGTGCTAATCTGTAATAATTGATAATATATGTGATAATATGTAATTAATGTGGATAATGTATAATGTGAATATTATGATAATATGTAATAATGTGAATAATCTGTAATAATGTGAATAATAGAATAATGTGGATAATCTGTATAAGTGGATAATCTGTACTAATGTGGATAATATGTATAATGTGGATAATCTGAATAATGTGAATAATATGATAATTATAATAATGTAATAATGTGAATAATCTGTAAATAATGTGAATAATATGTAATAATGTGGATAATCTGTAATAATGTGGATAACTGAAGATGTGATAATATGTAATAATGTGATAATCTGAATATGTGGATAATATGTAATAATGTGGATTAATCTGTAATAATGAATAATAGTAATAATGTGGATAATCTGTAATAATGTGGATAATATGTAATAATGGGGGTGGTAACTCTGTAATAATGGGATAAATATGCAATAATGGGGGTAATCTGTAATAATGTGAATAATATGTAATAATGGGTGGTAATCGTAATAGTGTGAATAATTATGTAAATAATGTGGAAATGTGGTAAGAAATGTGGATAATCTGTAATAATGTGGATAATATGGTAATAATGTGAATAATCTGTAATAATAATGTGGATAATCTGTATAATGGATAATATGTAATAATGGGGGTAATCTGTAATAATGTGAATAATATGCAATAATGTGAATAATATGTATAATATGAATAATCTGTTTTATTCTGTTCAATTATTATGGGGGGCACCATCTCATACCCCCCCTAATGTAACAGCTGTGCCTATCTCCTACTGCACTCTACCCTGGGTTCTGTAGGAGGGTTGGTGTAGCCTTACCTGTGATGTCACATGAAGGGATCCTCAGCCACAGACAAGGCATGGGTGCACTATAGGTGGCACGTGGTGCTTTATCTTGGCATGACTCCCATGTGTGTCCATAGAGCACAGTGTGCAAATCCTTTCTTGTGCAGTGTAGGTGAGGTGGGTTTTAAGTCCAGGTTGTGAAAGGTAAGAGGACATCTCTACCACTTGGGGGGTTGTGGGGGACTTGGAGGGTTCTGGGCTGTTGGGCGGGAGGGGTGGAACCCCACATGGACCATGGATGGTGCAAAGAGCTTGTTTTGCTGTAAAGCAGGCTGATGGAGTTTGCTTAGATGAGGGAAAGGTGTCAGAATGGGCGGGATCTGAGGGTCTTTGGGGGGGGGACGGTGGTCCAGTAGGTTGGGGGGTCCCTAAAGTTAAAGGGCCCCAAATGAGAAGAGTTGGTGACCAAGCGACCCAAGGACTTGAGAGGGTTGAATATGTGGTGAGGGGTGTGAGGGGGTTCATATAGTGACTGGGGGACAGGAATGTCGGTAATAGGGGGATGGCTGGGGGTCTAATATGGAGGAATCATGGGAACTCTGGGTGGATGGGCACTCGACAGAGCCATGGGGCTGTACACACACTGTGGGTCCTGTAACAGACAAGAGCATCGATTAGAACCCAGTTACAGGTGGAACCACATGGCAGCTCCCACCACCCTATGTGAAGCTTCCATATTGCACACTAACGGCCTGATTACAGGGACAGACAGATCGATAGTACAAGCTGATGGGGGGGTCTGGACAGACAGACAACACAGGGATTCACCACACCCTTTATTATCACCTATTCATACTGACTGTACAATAATAACCAGGGGCATGGTCAATATTATTAACACAATCCTTTCCTATAACACGGCTTTCTTGGAAAGAAGAAGAAAGAGAAAAGAACTTATGTAAGAAGAAATGTGAATGAAGCAGACGAAGAAAACGAGACAAGAGAACAAGATAAGAGAGAAGAGAGAAAATAATAATAATTAGGGCGTTTGCTAATGGCTGGCCTTGTCTAACTTTAAGATAGTCAATCTGTATTATCGTGGTATCTGCACCAGGTCCTACGTAGATTCAGAATAGAATCTGCACATCCTCACTATTTGGGAAGTAAACAATACCCACCTAACCTATTGTAATTATTTTTTCATGTAATTTTTTATTTTATAAATTTTTCTAAGGTTAATATAAGAGAATTTAAACATATAAATGTAATATACCCCATTTTGCCTAGTAATGATGTACTTATAAATGTTCCGTTTTTTTTACAAACTCTAATTTGTAATATCATACACATGTACAATTAATGTATATGTATATTGCAAAATGTAATATCAATGTTATGACATAATCTCTAAATGATTCAGCACAAATCACACAATCTAATTACATTGTGTTATTCATGGTTTTCCTTTCTCTTTTTTTCTAATTGCAATGATTAACATAGATCACATAAAGATGTTAGTTATTATGATTCACATTTTACCTTGTTAACCTTCCATGGTACCTACAGTTTTCTTTGAATTATAGATTACGGATATCTTATTTTAGTCATGATTGGTATGATTAACCCGATTATATAGGTATTCAATTATTATAAGGTGAAGTATCGTTAATAGTTTATGCTTTATCACCTGTATGTTTTATAAGTCTTTACTGTTATTATTTTTCTTATTTATGTCCTTATTATCTTTCGTTGTCCTTCCTCCCGATGGTTCCATTACCATTTAATAATCCTTCACTTTTAGCTGTTCGATCCCTAATCGTCAGTCGTTTATTGGTACCCCCTTTTTTTCTTTAATTACAAATTGTGCACCTTATATTTACTGGTAGTGGAATATATCAGTATAATATATTAATATATAATATTTACCCCTCCCCCATTATATATGTAACCAGTCTATAGAAAGTTGTTGGTAGATGCCGCGGCGCCGCCAATCTGGGTATAACGATACCTTTCCAGTAATTAATCCCAAATGTGGAATGATTTTTTTTGCGTCATTTTCGGACATGGAAAGACCGCGATGAATTGGATGTTGCGCCCCAAACAGGAGCCGATTTCACTTTCGTTGTTTACGATACTTTCTTGAATCCGACCTAAAATCCCAGGCCTTCCTCAGGTGATAATAATCTGGTACAATAAACCTCAAACAGTGGAAACCCTTTAGTAGAGTGCTATTTTCTATTAGGATTTTTGTGATAATTGTTGGATTTCACCAAACACCCCCCCCCCCCAGTAACCAGATGTTTTCCCCCCCCCTTTTTTAGGGTTTACCCCTCGGTTTGTCTTTTGTAAGGGTTCACTTTGGCTACCTTTAGCTTAAGGACGCATCTCAGTGGCAGGTGCTTAAAATCAGCTGTGCACAATTCTTACGTTCGTACCTTGTAATCTGCCCATTTGGTGGATTTGGGCCCCCTCAAATTGTCTCCACCTGCAGCAAAGCGTAACTTGATCTCGAATTTTTCCCAGAACCTGTGCCAGCCGACCACAGGCTCAGGCAGCACCAATCAGGCGATTTGGATTGTACATTAGATTTTGTACAGGTGAGATTACTAATTTCCCTGTTACCCCACCCCCCCAGATCATCATTATTTGTGACTCATAATTAGACATACAAACTTGCCCACTTAGACAACACACTTCACACCTAGAACGCCATCTTTACCTACCCAACCCCTACGAACGCAACTCACGCCACACCCAAGAAATACCTACAACCGAGAAGACCCACTTACAACCTCGAAACCCACTTACCACCTAGAAACCTACTACCTAGAAATCTTACCTCCCCCCTAGCAGAGACCTACTTACCAACCTTAGAAAACCCCCTTACCACCTAGAAACCTACCTACCACTAGAAACCCCACCTACAACTTAGAAACCAATCCTACCACTAGAAACACCCTATCATGCATAGGAAAACTACTACCACCTAGAGGACACACTACACCAGAAACCCACTTGCCACAGGAGAACCACCCTACCATAGAACCACCTACCACCTCGAACCCCACCTACACCTAGGACAAGAAAGGGAATCCACTGGGGTCAACCCCCACTAACAGAATACCAGGACAATTCATGATTTAATTTATTCTTATGTTAGGATTTAATTTACCATGATTATACTTCCAAACCCCCTTTACATGGTTCTGATGTGATTTGGATTTTATTTAATATTCGGCCGCCGTGAGAATTTGAAAATAAAGGTACCATTAAAACTCTGTCAAAACCCCCCCCAGTTACCCCCGGGACTTTACATAAAGGAGTTCTTTTCCTTTTGGTTAACAGTGTCACATGCTAACAATTGCCACCTTTTATGAATGGTACAATAACTTTACAGGGGAGTAGGTTATACATCCAATGTTACATGTTATTGTGATTGCGGTTGATGATCATATCGTTTCAATGGGATTTATCACAGGAAAAAAACCCCGGGTTCGCTGACACCACAAATGACTCCCCCTTCAAACATGGGCGTCTAACGCTAAGAGGGTCAGCAAATAATTGAAGAGATTTTTATTGGTCCGTTTTTTAGTTAAACATATAGCAATTGACACCAGCTGCATAACACAGTAGCTACTGATCCCACGCCAGACTTACCACACTGAGCACTGTATTTTACCTTCACCCTGCACCGCACAGTAGCTACTGATACCAGCTTTTTGCCACCACTACATGATAACTTGATACACAGACTTCTGCCACCCACACATACGACGCCCTGACACAAGCCTGCAACCAAACACCGAACCCTGACACAAGGCCTGCCCCCTCAATATGATATGAGCCGTATGGGAAATACAGTGAATTTAACTCCTATAAAACGCTAAATGAGCTTGTGTACTCACCGAATTAAAACCTATATCAGACGTATATGTTAGTTTTTGTACTACGAAGTTTAAACTATGATATTAGACAATGTGCCCATGAGTTGTACTCCACTGAACTCATACACCTAATCGAATCTATGAGTGTACTCCTGAATCAACCTATATAGACAAATATGTTTTTAGTTTTTTACCCTCAATGAATTTGTACAACGCATAGGAACATATAGACATCATATGAGTTTTTTCCCATGTACCTCCATCTGCTATTGGTTACTTTTCTTTGCTGGCATATCGGATATGTTTGGGGCGGAACTAAAAATCCTTAGTTTTGTAATTCCTTTGACCAGCTCCCCTTCCCTGGTAATTTTAACCGTGTCCCCTAATAATTTTCATATCAGAAGGACTATAATAGAACAAAAGTAAATACACAAAAAAGGGCTAGCGTATTCTAGCGTATTCATAATCAAGGGCTAGCGTATTCATATTCAAGGGCTCGCATATTCATAATCAAGGACTAGTGTATTCATATTCAAGGGCTCGCTTATTCATAATCAAGGGCTAGCATATTCATAATCAAGGCTTGCATATTCATAATCAAGGGCTCGCGTATTCGGAATCATGGGCTTGCGTATTCATAATCAAGAGCTAGTGTATTCATAATTAAGGGCTTGCGTATTCATAATCAAGTGCTTGCATATTCATATTCAAGGACTCGCATATTCATAATCAAGGGCTAGCGTTCATAATCAAGGGCTCGCGTATTCATAATCAAGGGCTCGCGTTTTAATGATCAAGGGCTAGTGTATTCATAATCAAGGGCTAGCGTATTCATAAACAAGGGCTAGCATATTTATATTCAAGGGATCGCGTATTCATAATCAAGGGCTTGTGTAGTCATAATCAAGGGCTCGTGTATTCATAATCAAGGGCTAGCGCATTCATAATCAAGGGTTTGCATATTCATAATCAAGGGCTAGCGTATTCATAATCAAGGGCTCGCATATTCATAAGCAAGGGCTAGCGTATTCATAATCAAGGGCTAGTGTATTCATAATCAAGGGCTAGCGTATTCATAATCAAGGGATTGCGTATTTATAATCAAGGGCTATTGAATTCATAATCAAGGGATAGCGTATTCATAATCAAGGGCTAGCGTATTCATAATCGTGGGCTCATGTATTTGATATTTTGCTAAAATCGGCCTGTTTATTCGATAATTTCCAAATATTCCTTTTTGAAATTTCAATAATTAGCAATCTGAAAAATATGTGAGTTTTCTCAGTTCTGAGGCAGAACTGGGTTTGACTAGAATTTTTCATATCAGAAGGACTATAATAGAACAAAAGTAAATACACAAAAAAGGGCTAGCGTATTCTAGCGTATTCATAATCAAGGGCTAGCGTATTCATATTCAAGGGCTCGCATATTCATAATCAAGGACTAGTGTATTCATATTCAAGGGCTCGCTTATTCATAATCAAGGGCTAGCATATTCATAATCAAGGCTTGCATATTCATAATCAAGGGCTCGCGTATTCGGAATCATGGGCTTGCGTATTCATAATCAAGAGCTAGTGTATTCATAATTAAGGGCTTGCGTATTCATAATCAAGTGCTTGCATATTCATATTCAAGGACTCGCATATTCATAATCAAGGGCTAGCGTATTCATAATCAAGGGCTCGCGTATTCATAATCAAGGGCTCG
>JAACNH010001385.1:0-80535 GCA_019447015.1 Hymenochirus boettgeri | reverse complement strand
TACCTTCATCAGGACAATTAGCACCTTCATCAGGACAATGGTACCTTCTATAGGACAAATTGTAACTTCATCTGTATGAATTGTACCTTAATCAGGACAAATTGTACCTTCAGCAGAATGAATAGCACCTTCATCCGGACAAATAGTACCTTTATATGGGCAAATAGTACCTTCATCAGGACCAATAGTGCCTTCATTAGGACAAATTGTACCTTCATGTGGATGAATTGTACCTTAATCAGGTCAAATTGTACCTTCAGCAGGATGAATAGCACCTTCATCCGGAGAAATAGCACCTTTATATGGACAAATAGTTCCTTCATCAGGACCATTAGTACCTTCATTAGGACAAATTGTACCTTCATCAGGATGAATAGTATCTTCGTTAGGATGAATAGCACATTTTATCAGGTGGCAGGGAGTCAGTGAAGTAGGGGCTTAAATGTGAGGCAAAGTGAAATAAACACAAGCAGTCAAATTAGGTGACCTGAGGGTATAGTTACGGCGTGATGCTCAGGACACATAGTCACGTCAATTCGGACTAAATAAGCACATTTCAGGGGGGTGCCGAAAAATGAATGCAGAACCTTTATCGTGGAGACAACGGTAGCACATTCTCATAAGAAACGTAAGAGGGTCGTAATCTTCATCAGACATATTCACCGGGAATCATCAGGAACAAATATTTCCTTACATCGAAGGGAACGAAATTAGGGAAGGGGGGGGAAGGGGGGGAAGAAGGGAGCACGTGCCATGCAGGGGACTGAATGTGGATACTTCATGTAAGGGGACAGGAAGACAAATTGGGGTGCGTGCATTCATCGTGAATGCATGATGTACCTTAATACATAGGACAAATGGTACCTTCAGCAGTAAGAATCAAAAAAATAAAGGGGGGGGGGGGAAAAGAAGAAGGGGAGGGAAAATGAAAGGGAAATACAGGAGAGGAGGAATAGGAGAAGAAAAGAAAAATATGGGGAAAGCCCCTTCATGAAGCGCAGTGGGGGATAGGGAAAAAAAAGAACCAGGGGGGGCAGGAAGGGGTAGTAGCTTTGCTGTCGGATGTATTGTGGGGGGGGAAGTGGGGAGGGGAAAGGGTAAAGGGGAAAGGGGGGGGGACTGGGGGGTGATTTGGTGTCACGCCCCTAGTAAACACCGTTCAGGGGTGGAGAGACAGAGGAACCAAGTAGGTAACCGTGTCCATGATAAAGAGGACCAACTGTTGTGGAGGGACGCTTCTATAGGGGGTGAAAGATGGGGTGGCGTTAGTATACGAAGAAATTAAATCACAGGGAGTATCGAGAGAATTTGGTGAACAGAACAATGCAGGACAAGGGCTGAAATGAAAAGATCGACGCAGGCGATAAAAAACGCGTGGGAAAGCTTAGTAGCAGCCGGGGTTTATAACTGTACAAATAGTACCGAAGTGTCAGGTGGCATGACACTTAGTACGCTTCATTAGGGGACACAAAATTGGACCTTCATTATAACAGTGATGGAATAGGTAATGCGTATCGTTAGGGATGGGAAGTGAGGGAAGAGGACGGGGGGAGGGGAAAGGGCCACATTTTAATCAGGGGGGAACATCCAAAAAGAAAGGGTAGGGGAGTCGTTGGCGCGGGAGAGAAACAAAGTAGCACGTCATAGGGATTGCAGTAGTACCGGGGGGGGGTTCATCATGCCAAAATATCCGCCTTCGATTAAGACAAAAATATGGCATTATCGACAAAGATGAATGGCGACCTACTTACAGCAGGGACAAAATAGCACCCGATTCATAAGACACAACTATAAGATCTTGCAGGGCTGGAGCGTAATAGATACCGGAGGGGGGGAAGGGTTCATCAAGGACAAAATAGGTTCCGGTGTCATCAGAGCGTGTTAACCGACCTTCATCCAGGGACAAATGTACCGAAAAGGGGGGGGTTCAGTCAGTACCAATTGATAACTTCATCTGGGAGATGAATTTTACCTTAAAATCAGGTTCAATTTGGTAGGGCGCTTCAGCCAGGAATGAATAGAGCAGGGAGATGCCCTTCAGCCGGACAAATAGCACCTTTATATGGACAAATAGTACCTTCATCAGGACAATTAGTACCTTCATTAGGACAAATTGTACCTTTATCAGGATGAATTGTATCTTCGTTAGGATGAATAGCACTTTTATTAGGATCAAAAGTATCTTAAAAAGAACAAATTAGGATAAATAGTACCTTCATCAGGACAAATAGCACCTTCCTTAGGACAAATAGCATTATCATCAAAATGAATGCACCTTTATCGGGACAAATAGCACATTCATAAGAACAAATAATAAACAGAATGATCATACCTATTTAATGAAAAAGAATACAAACCTGTCATACAAATAGCTGCACACTGCAGCTAACCTGGTAAAACCCAGACAAGAACCCCAGGCAGATTTCTGGCACCTAATGTGGACATGTCAAAAGGTGGCGAGTTTCTGGACCAGAGTAACTGGAGTACTGTCACGGGTGTTGCAGACACCAGTGGACCCAGACCCCAGAATGTGTGTACTAGGATTTGGAGAGGATGAGGTATGGGCCGGCACACAGCTGGCACTCCTAAGAAATTGCCTATTTTACTCCAGACGCACAATAGTAATTAAATGGATGTCTACACAAGCCCCCAAGAGTCGAATCTGGAAAAATATGATAATGTCAGACCTCCCGCTAATAAGGCTCATATATCTAAGCAGGGGAACACTCAAAAGATTCAATAACATATGGAGACCATGGTACAAATATATGGGTATAGACATGCCCAACTCCACAGATATCTAACAAAAAAAAAAAAAAAGCTATCATAAATATATATAATATTGATGAAGCTGCGACACCCGTGTCCAACATAACGGAAACAAACAATATAACAACAACCCAGTCGAACCCTGTCACATAAGACTATTATAACTACTGACCTAGAATATCAGACTGGAAGAGATCGCCCCCCTCTACTCCCCCTCCCTCCCCTCTTCTCCTTTACTCCCTCAGATCCTCTACCCTCCCTTAATATTGCTGTGTGTTAGGTTTATACTATATCATAAACACGCCAATAGGACTCCAGAAGTATGGATGTATAATGTGCAAATAATTGATCAATATATGTTATAAATTTGATATGTATACTCAATACCTATCTCTAAAACAAAACTGCTTAAATTGCTATGGAGCTGGTATATCGCAAAAGGCACCAAACTGAACTGTATGCAATCAACTAAGCAATACGAGACCCAGATGATACACCTACATGAAACTCATAGCTAAAACTGAAATGTAAACTGAACTGAGAGGAACCCTCTCCCTTTTTTTCCTCTTTCGGTTTGTTCTTTCATCTTCTTTCTCTCTCTTCGCCTCTCCTTCCTCTACACCTCCCGCCCCCCCTCCCCTCTATTTCCCTTGTTGCCCCCTCTCTCTCTTATTTTCTCCCCCTTCATTTGAAAAAGTACACACACCACCCCCATATCCCTCCCCAAGTTAAATTGTATATAGTTTATTGTACCTTCAACCTTTTATTGAAATTGTATAAACTGTAAAACAAGATGTAGACCTAAAGTAATCATATAAACAGCTGTACAATCACTGTCTTTATTTACCATGTATAAATATAACAATACGAAAATATACGATATGCAACGAATATATGTAATATGCAATGTGACTACATCTTTATATAAATAAAACATGTTTAAAAAAAAAGGATGGTGGAGATGTCTAATTTGTGAGGGGATTCACGCCTGTCCCTATTTCGTTTGGTATATTTGGTTTTAATGTGTGTCCATTTATACGCATTCCCTTGTTCAAAATCAGTTTTATCCCTCATGAATTTGCGTTTTTTTACGTTCTTTCAGAGTATTTTCGAAGTGTTCCAGATCTTCCTTAAGTTTATAGAGCTTAGTTTTAGTATTTCATTATTTTGTTCAGTACTTAAGGTACCCTGTATAGTCTTAATCTCAGTCTCTCCTTGAGTAAGTTACTCTGTTCATGCTTAATTAAGATACCCATTAGTTTTAAGGAGCAGTCGGTTAGGACTGACTCCCATTCTTGTTTAAATTGAGTGTCTGGGGGAGCGGTGGCTGGAAATACTCTGCTCCTAAGTCCTCTTGGGATAATCTTATGTTTATATAGTTTTCAAGAGCTAATGTTCCACCATGCCTTTTTGATTAAAGTGTAAATCCTTAAGTTTGTTAAATAAAGTATCTGTACTGGGATTCCCCGTCTCTCGGAGATAATTTCTAGATTGAAGACATTAGAGGCTTCCTTCTTTCTCATATCGTTAAGTAAATCAAAGTCTGTGAATAGGTTGGCCATAGTTAGGGTGGAGTTCAGATACAATAGCAAAAGCAAGGCGTGCTAACACAATCCCACAGTTCAGGTGTGGTAATAAGTAAATAGGCAAAGAAAAGGAGTATTGTGAAGCACAAGCCAGCTGATGAACTATTTGAAATAGGGTAAATGGGGATAAATAGAGATAAATACAAACAAAGAAACACAGTATCCCCCTATCGGATTACCCTAACTGAATATGCAACAGTAGGTGTAGCGACTAATTAAAAAAATATATATTCTTTATTAGGTATACGTTAAAATTCTGATAAAAATATACAACAAAAGCAAAATTTGGAAACCCGCTAATAGAGAGAATATATGTGTGTGGGAAAATCAGAAATTCTCTTCCCACACTGGTAATTACTTAGGCTCTTAGCTGCTAGCCAGTACCAACCAAATAATAAAAATCGATCATCTCTTACTAATATGGTTTAGGAAGGAAAAGAGATCCCTATCTGGAGTCTCATAAGAGATAGATCTCGTAGCCAGTCCAGAGAGTGAGAGGACCTACCCTGTGGTCACTCTGCTAGCAGTGCGGGTTTGCTTCGGAAAAATAGAGACAGCCCATATTCCGATTCCCCTATATGTCTTAAGAAAGAGGGACTTCTAGTATGGAAGTTCCTCATACCACTGAATGGTTAACATGTATGGGTTGCCTGTATTACGCCCCCCTCAAGTAACGTCGTGAGGAGGATCAGGCAATCCAACAGAACTGTCTGAAACCCTTATGGATATCAATATCCAGTACCATTCACTCATTGATGAGGCGAGAGAACGAACCATCATCTCTGACAAAGAGTACAAATTTCTCTGCAAAACCGATATCTCGAACAGCTACTCTTGTACCTTCTCACCAAGTGCACAAAAATAAAAACATTCCTCCAGGGAGGCCTATTGTGTCAGGCAAAGATAATCTAACGGAGAAAGCAAGTAAATTTTTGGACTGTAAACTACGACACTTTGTTACCAATCTAAACTCACACACTCGTGATACTATGGATGTGTTTATCCAAAATTGATTCTCTGCCTGTTAGTGAGATACCATATTGATCACTGCAGATGTAGAGTCTCTGTATAACTTCCATCAGACATGAACTAGGTGTGAATGCAGTTAGCTATTTCTTGGACAAAGAGAACAATGACACGGCAACAAAAGACTTTCTACTGACACTCTTGAAATTCGTCTTATCTCATACTATTTTCTGTTTAACAATACTTACTATTTACAATTAGAGGTACTGCAATGGGAACTGCTTGCGCACCCACATATGCTACCCTCTTTTTGGGATGGTGAAGAAACCCATGTTTTTGGTGAAATACATTTTCTCAATATCAGGAATTTCTCTTTCTGGACGAGATATATATGATATTTTTTTGTTTTTATGGGATGGTCCCTTGGTTGAATTACAAGAATTTCTAACCATCCTTAATAACAACAACCTGAACATCAAATTAACTACTCACTATGATTTTGTGAAGTCACTTTCTGGATATCAAAATCCAAAGAAGGATGGTGTGTTAAAATCAGAACTATCTCAGAAAAGATACGGCCACTAACAGTATCTTACATCACACCAGTTTCCACCACCCCAATGTTAAGAAATCCATTCCTTTTGGAGAATTCTGAGATTACGCCGTAATTGTACAGAACGAGATACTTTTAAAGCTCAAGCAATTGAGATGAAAAACCGGTTCAGACGAGAGGATACTCCTCCAACCAAATTATAAAGCATATAAAGAGCCCTAAGAACAGAAAGGGAAACTCTATTACAACCTAAATCTAAACCGTCTTTGTTGACAACCAGGTACGATTTATCACTCAATTCAACAGTAACTATAAATCTGTTGAAAAAATATTAAGGATAATTGGAAATACTAACATGTGTAGATCTCTAGCAGGCAAAATTCCGCCAAAACCTACTTTCATCTATAAACAGACCCCAACTTAAGAGAAAATTGGTCTCTAGTCTTTTTTCTGAAATAATCAATGGTGACACATTCCTAACTGCTAAGGTTTTCTTTAAATTGGCCTGTAGTTGTACATGTAAGTACACATTACAACAGATCATTTATTGATCGCTTTGGCAAAAAACATGACTGTAAAGAATATACCACCTGTCTGACAGAGTCAGTGATCTATGCACTAATTTGTTCTTGTGGCAAGAAATATGTTGGTATGACCTCACGCCGAGCTAAGGACCGAATAATTGAACATCTGTCCAATATAAGAACCGCAACCTTGAAAAACAAGACAGACAAACTGACTAGTGTGGCAAACCATTTCCTGACACATCATAATGCGTCACCTGATGGTTTTAAATGGTTTATTTTGGAAAAAGTCCCACTTGGCATCAGAGGTGGTGATAGAGAAAATAAACTCATCAGAAGAAGAGTCGCTGGTTTTCCTACTAAATACACTAGTGCCATGCGGACTTAATGATAAAATACAATTTAATGCATTTCTCTGATCAACGATATCTTTGTTTCCAACTTCTGTGGCTTCATGTACAAATGTATGTGGCATACCATATGATATATCTATCCTAAGACGTATACTTACCTCATGATGACTACCACACGTCTCTCTTGGTTCAGTTTGTGATGATGGAACATCGCATTAATTATGGTTTTAACTTGGTCCATGTGTGAATTTAGTGTTCTTACTGACCAAATATATCTTACTACCCTCATCCCGATCCCATATATGATTTCTCCGGAATTTTTGGACTTCAACTACAATCAACGTACTGGTTGGTTTCCATGGTTATAACCCACGCGCAGTACGTATCTGTCACCTCGCTGTGGGAGGAGGGGCGGGGGTGTGTCTTACAACCCACGCCCCGATTGGATTAACGCGCACCAATCAACAGCCCCAAGTCAGATGATTGGGTATTTATACACGTACTAAGATAGCGACTCTTTTCAGCTATAGTAAGTCCCCGCACGAGGGACGAACGCGTCGGCTGTTTCTTGACATGTTCTTTTAATATCATTTTCTGCACCCTATCCGATCCTCCGGTTTCTGTTGGATTGCCTGATCCTCCTCACGACGTTTACTCTGAGGGGGCGTATACAGGCAACCCATACATGTTAACCATTCAGTGGTATGAGGAGCTTCCATACTAGAAGTCCCTCTTTCTTAAGACATATAGGGGAATCGGAATATGGGCTGTCTCTATTTTTCCGAAGCAAACCCGCACTGCTAGCAGAGTGACCACAGGGTAGGTCCTCTCACTCTCTGGACTGGCTACGAGATCTATCTCTTATGAGACTCCAGATAGGGATCTCTTTTCCTTTCCTAAACCATATTAGTAAGAGATGATCGATTTTTATTATTTTTGGGTTACTGGCTAGCAGCTAAGAGCCTAAGTAATTACCAGTGTGGGAAGAGAATTTCTGATTTTCCACACACATATATTCTCTCTATTAGCGGGTTTCCAAATTTTGCATCCCATTTTAACCCTTATCTATAGTTACGGTAACGCATCCCTATAGTTGACGCATCCAATTTATCCTTTCTATAGTTACGGTAACGCATCCTTATAGTTGACGCATCCCATTTTAACCCTTATCTATAGTTATGGTAACGCATCCTTATGAGTTGACGCATCCCTTTTAACCCTATCTATAGTTACGGTAACGCATCCCTATAGTGGACGCATCCCATTTTAACCCTTATCTATAGTTATGTTAACGCATCCCTATATTTGACGCATCCCATTTTAAACCCTTATCTAAAGTTACCGTAACGCATCCTTATAGTTGACGCATCCCATTTTAACCCTTATCTATAGTTACCGTAACGCATCCCTATAGTTGACGCATCCCATTTTAACCCTGATCTATAGTTACGGTAACGCATCCCTAAGTTGACGCATCCCATTTTAACCTTATCTATAGTTACGGTAACGCATCCCTATAGCTGACGCATCCCATTTTAACCCTTATCTATAGTTACGGTAACGCACCCCTATAGTTGACGCATCCCATTTTAACCCTTATCTATAGTTAGGTAACGCATCCCTATAGTGGACGCATCCCATTTTAACCCTTATCTATAGTAACGGTAACGCATCCCTATAGTGGACGCATCCCATTTTAACCCTTATCTATAGTTACTGTAACGCATCCCTATAGTTGACGCATCCCATTTTAACCCTTATCTATGTTACCGTAACGAATCCCTATAGTTGACGCATCCCTTTTAACCCTGATCTATAGTTACGGTAACGCATCCCTATAGTTGACGCATCCCATTTTAACCCTTATCTATAGTTACGGTAACACATCCCTATAGCTGACGCATCCCATTTTAACCATTATCTATAGTTACGGTAACGCATCCCTATAGTTGACGCATCCCATTTTAACCCTTATCTATAGTTTACGGTAACGCATCCCTATAGCGGACGCATCCCATTTTAACCCTTATCTATAGTTACGTTAACGCACCCCTATAGTTGACGCATTCCATTTTAAACCCTTATCTATAGTTACGGTAACGCATCCCTATAGTGGATGCATCCCATTTTAACCCTTATCTATAGTTACGGTAACGCACCCTATAGTTGACGCATTCCATTTTAACCCTTATCTATAGTTACGGTAACGCATCCCTATAGTGGACCATCCCATTTTAACCCTTATCTATAGTTACGTAACCATCCCTATAGTTGACGCATCCCATTTTAACCCTTATCTATCGTTACGATAACGCATCCCTATAGTTGACGCATCCTATTTTAACCCTTATCTATAGTTACGGTAACGCATCCCTATAGTTGACGCATCCCATTTTAACCCTTATCTATAGTTACGGTAACGCATCCCTATAGTTGACGCATCCCATTTTAACCCTTATCTATAGTTACGGTAACGCATCCCTATAGTTGACGCATCCCATTTTAACCCTATCTATAGTTACGGTAACGCATCCCTATAGTTGACGCATCCCATTTTAACCCTTATCTATAGTTACGGTAACGCATCCCTATAGTTGACGCTATCCCATTTTAACCCTTTCTATAGTTACGGTACACGCATCCCTTTAGTTGACGCATCCCATTTTAACCCTTATCTATAGTTACGGTAACGCTCCCTATAGTTGACGCATCCCATTTTAACCCTTATCTATAGTTACGGTACGCATCCTATAGTTGAGCATCCCTTTTACCCTATCTATAGTTACGGTACGCATCCCATAGTTGACCATCCCATTTTAACCCTTATCTATAGTTACGGTAACGCATCCCTATAGTTGACGCATCCCATTTAACCCTTATCTATAGTTACGGTAACGCATCCTAATTGACCATCCCATTTTAACCCTTATCTATAGTTACGGTAACGCATCCCTATAGTTGAGGCATCCCATTTTAACCCTTATCTATAGTTACGGTAACGCATCCCTATAGTTGAGCATCCCATTTTAACCCTTATCTATAGTTACGGTAACGCATCCCTATAGTTGACGCATCCCATTTTAACCCTTATCTATAGTTACGGTAACACATCAACCCATTTAAACCCTTATCTATAGTTACCGTAACGCATCCCTATAGTTGACGCATCCCATTTTAACCCTTATCTATAGTTACCGTAACGCATCCTTATAGTGGACGCATCCCATTTTAACCCTTATCTATAGTTACCGTAACGCATCCCTATAGTTGACGCATCCCATTTTAACCCTTATCTATAGTTACGGTAACGCATCCCTATAGTTGACGCATCCCATTTTAACCCTTATCTATAGTTACGGTAACACATCCCTATAGTTGACGCATCCCATTTTAACCCTTATCTATAGTTACGGTAACAAATCCCTATAGTTGACGCACATCCCTATAGTTGACGCATCCCATTTTAACCCTTATCTATAGTTACGGTAACGCATCCCTATAGTTGACGCATCCCATTTTAACCCTTATCTATAGTTACGGTAACGCATCCCTATAGTTGACGCATCCCATTTTAACCCTTATTTATAGTTACGGTAACGCATCCCTATAGTTGACGCATCCCATTTTAACCCTTACTATAGTTACGGTAACGCATCCCTATAGTTGACGCATCCCATTTTAACCCTTATCTATAGTTACGGTAAACACATCCCGATAGTGGACGCATCCCATTTTTACCCTTATCTATAGTTACGGTAACACATCCCTATAGTGGACGCATCCCATTTTAACCCTTATCTATAGTTACGGTAACTCATCTCTATAGTGGACGCATCCCATTTTAAAACCCTTATCTATAGTTTCGGTAACGCATCCCTATAGTGGACGCATCCCTTTTTAACCCTTATCTATAGTTACGGTAACGCATCCCTATAGTTGACGCATCCCATTTTAACCCTTATCTATAGTTACAGTAACGCATCCCATTTTAACCCTTATCTATAGTTTCGGTAACGCATCCCTATAGTGGACGCATCCCATTTTAACCCTTATCTATAGTTACGGTAACGCATCCCTATAGTTGACGCATCCCATTTTAACCCTTATCTATAGTTACGGTAACGCATCCCTATAGTTGACGCATCCCATTTTAACCCTTATCTATAGTTACGGTAACACATCCCTATAGTTGACGCATCCATTTTAACCCTTATCTATAGTTACGGTAACGCATCCCTATAGTTGACGCATCCCATTTTAACCCTTATCTATAGTTACGGTAACACATCCCTATAGTTGACGCATCCCATTTTAACCCTTATCTATATTACGGTAACGCATCCCTATAGTTGACGCATCCCATTTTAACCCTTATCTATGTTACGGTAACGCATCCCTATAGTTGACGCATCCCATTTTAACCCTTATCTATATTTCGGTACGCATCCCTATAGTTGACGCATTCCCATTTTAACATTTATCTATAGTTACGGTATCGCATCCCTATAGTGGACGCATCCCATTTTATCCCTTATCTATAGTTACGGTAACACATCCCTATAGTGGACGCATCCCATTTTAACCCTTATCTATAGTTACGGTAACTCATCTCTATAGTGGACCATCCCATTTTAACCCTTATCTATAGTTTCGGTAACGCATCCCTATAGTGGAGCCATCCCATTTTAACCCTTATCTATAGTTACGGTTCGACGCATCCCTATATTTGAGCCGCATCCCATTTTAACCCTTATCTATAGTTCGGTACGCATCCCTTATTGACGCATCCATTTAACCCTATCTAAGTACGGTAACGCATCCCTATAGTTGACGCATCCCATTTTAACCCTTATCTATAGTTACGGTAAACACATCCTAGTTGACGCACATCCCTATAGTTGACACATCCCATTTTAACCCTTATCTATAGTTACGGTAACACATCCCTATAGTTGACGACCATCCCATTTTAACCCTTATCTATAGTTACGGTAACACATCCCTATAGTTGACGCACATCCCTATAGTTGACACATCCCATTTTAACCCTTATCTATAGTTACGGTAACACATCCCTATAGTTGACGCACATCCCTATAGTTTGACGCAACCCATTTTAACCCTTATCTATAGTTACGGTAACGCATCCCTAATTTGACGCATCCCTTTAACCCTTATCTATAGTTACGGTCACGCATCCCTATAGTTGACGCATCCCATTTTAACCCTCTATAGTTACGGTAACGCATCCCTCTATTGACGCATCCCATTTTAACCCTTATCTATATTTACGGTAACGCATCCTCTATAGTTGACGCATCCATTTTAACCCTTATCTATAGTTACGGTAACGCATCCCTATAGTTGACGCATCCCATTTTAACCCTTATCTATAGTTACGGTAACGCATCCCTATAGTTGACGCATCCCATTTTAACCCTTATCTATAGTTACGGTAACGCATCCCTATAGTTGACCATCCCATTTTAACCCTTATCTATAGTTACGGTAACGCATCCCTATAATGGACGCATCCCTTTTTAACCCTTATCTATAGTTACGGTAACGCATCCCTATGTTGACGCATCCCATTTTAACCCTTATCTATAGTTACGGTAACCATCCCTATAGTTGACGCATCCATTTTAACCCTTATCTATAGTTACGGTAACGCATCCCTATAGTTGACGCATCCCATTTTAACCCTTATCTATAGTTACGGTAACGCATCCCTATAGTGACGCATCCATTTTAACCCTTATCTATAGTTACGGTAACGCACCCCTATAGTGGACGCATCCCATTTTAACCCATATCTATAGTTACAGTAACACATCCTATAGTGGACGCATCCCATTTAACCCTTATCTATAGTTACGGTAACTCATCTCATGTGACGCATCCCATTTAACCCTTATCTATAGTTACGGTAACACATCCCTATAGTTGACGCATCCCATTTTAACCCTTATCTATAGTTACGGTAACACATCCCTATATTGGACGCATCCCATTTTAACCCTTATCTATAGTTACGGTAACTCATCTCTATAGTGGACGCATCCCATTTTAACCCTTATCTATAGTTTTCGGTAACGCATCCCTATAGTGGACGCATCCCGTTTTAACCCTTATCTATAGTTACGGTAACGCATCCCTATAGTGGAGACGCATCCCATTTTAACCCTTATCTATAGTTACGGTAACGCATCCCTATAGTGGACGCATCCCATTTTAACCCTTATCTATAGTTACGGTAACGCATCCCTATAGTTGACGCATCCCATTTTAACCCTTATCTATAGTTACGGTAACGCATCCCTATAGTTGACGCATCCCATTTTAACCCTTATCTATAGTTACGGTAACACATCCCTATAGTTACGGCATCCCATTTAACCCTTATCTATAGTTACGGTAACGCATCCCTATAGTTGACGCATCCCATTTTAAACCCTTACCTATAGTTACGGTAACACATCCCTATAGTTGACGCATCCCATTTTAACCCTTATCTATATACGGTAACGCATCCCTATAGTTGACGCATCCCATTTTAACCCTTACTATAGTTACGGTACGCATCCCTATAGTTGACGCATCCCATTTTAACCCTTATCTATAGTTACGGTAACCATCCCTATAGTTGACGCATTCCCATTTTAACTTTATCTATAGTTACGGTATCGCATCCCTATAGTGGACGCATCCCATTTTAACCCTTATCTATAGTTACGGTACACATCCCTATAGTGACGCATCCCATTTAAACCCTTATCTATAGTTACGGTAACTCATCTCTATATGACCCATCCCATTTTAACCTTATCTATAGTTCGGTAACGCATCCCTATAGTGGACGCATCCCATTTTAACCCTTATCTATAGTTACGGTAACCGCCCCTATATGTGACGCATCCCATTTTAACCCTTATCTATAGTTCGGTACGCATCCCTAAGTTGACGCATCCTTTTAACCCTTATCTATAGTTACGGTAACGCATCCCTATAGTTGACGCATCCCATTTAACCCTTATCTATAGTTACGGTAACCATCCTTATTTGACGCACATCCCTATAGTTGACACATCCCATTTTAACCCTTATCTATAGTTACGGTAACACATCCCTATAGTTGACCATCCCATTTTAACCCTTATCTATAGTTACGGTACACCTCCCTATAGTTGACGCACATCCTATAGTTGACACATCCCATTTTAACCCTATCTATAGTTACGGTAACACATCCCTATAGTTGACGCACATCCCTATAGTTGACCAACCCATTTTAAACCCTTATCTATAGTTACGGTAACGCTCCCTATAGTTGACGCATCCCATTTAACCCTTATCTATAGTTACGGTAACCATCCCTATATGTACGCATCCATTTTAACCCTTATCTATAGTTACGGTAACGCGCCCCTATAGTTGACGCATCCCTTTTAACCCTTATCTATGTTACGGTAACGCATCCCTTAGTGACGCATCCCATTTTTAACCCTTATCTATAGTTACGGTAACCATCCCTATAGTTGACGCATCCCATTTTAACCCTTATCTATAGTTACGGTCACGCATCCCTATAGTTGACGCATCCATTTTAACCCTTATCTATAGTTACGGTAACGCATCCCTATAGTTGACGCATCCCATTTTAACCCTATCTATAGTTACGGTAAACGCATCCCTATAGTTGACGCATCCCATTTTAACCCTTATCTATATTACGGTAACATCCCTATAGTTACGCATCCATTTTAACCCTATCTATAGTTACGGTAACACTCCCTATAGTGGACGCATCCCATTTTAAACCCTTATCTATAGTTACGGTAACTCATCTCTATAGTGGATGACGCATCCCATTTTAACCCTTATCTATAGTTACGGTAACACATCCCATAGTTGACGCATCCCATTTTAACCCTATCTATAGTTACGGTAACACATCCCTATAGTGGACGCATCCCATTTTAACCCTATCTATAGTTACGGTAACTCATCTCTATAGTGGACGCATCCCATTTAACCCTTATCTATAGTTGTCGGTAACGCATCCCTATAGTGACGCATCCCATTTATAATAACCTTATCTATAGTTACGGTAACGCATCCCTATAGTTACGCATCCCATTTTAACCCTTATCTATAGTTACGGTAAACGCATCCCTATAGTTGACGCATCCCATTTTAACCTATCTAAGTTACGGTAACGCATCCCATATTTTGACGCATCCCATTTTAACCCTTATCTATAGTTACGGTAACACATCCCTATAGTTACGCACATCCCTATAGTTGACACATCCCATTTTAACCCTTATCTATAGTTACGGTAACCATCCCTATAGTTGACGCATCCCATTTAAACCTTATCTATAGTTACGGTAACACATCCCTATATGGACGCACATCCCTATAGTTGACACATCCCATTTATAAACCTTATCTATAGTTACGGTACACATCCCTATAGTTGACGCACATCCTATAGTTGACGAACCCATTTTAACCACTTATCTATAGTTACGTAACCATCCCTATATGGACGCATCCCATTTAACCCTTATCTATAGTTACGGTAACCGCATCCCTATAGTTGACGCATCCCATTTTAACCCTTATCTATAGTTACGTAACCATCCTATAGTTGACGCATCCCATTTTAACCCTTATCTATAGTTACGGTAACATCCCTATAGTTGACCGCATCCCATTTTAACCCTTATCTATAGTTACGGTAACGCATCCATAGTTGACGCATCCCATTTTAACCCTTATCTATAGTTTACGGTAACGCATCCCTATAGTTGACGCATCCCATTTTAACCCTTATCTATAGTTACGGTAACGCATCCCTATAGTTGACGCATCCCATTTTAAAACCCTTATCTATATTACGGTAACCACATCCCTATAGTGACGCATCCATTTAACCCTTATCTATAGTTACGGTAACGCATCCCTATAGTTGACGCATCCCATTTTAACCCTTCTTATAGTTACGGTAACACATCATCCTCTTTAACCTTATCTATAGTTACCGTAACGCATCCCTATATTGACGCATCCCATTTAAACCCTTATCTATAGTTACGGTAAACGCATCCCTATAGTTGACGCATCCCATTTTACCCTTATCTATAGTTACGGTAACACATCCCTATAGTTAACGCATCCCATTTTAACCCTTATCTATAGTTACGTACACATCCATAGTTGACGACATCCTATAGTTTGACGCATCCCATTTTAACCTTATCTATAGTTACGGTAACCATCCCTATAGTTGAGCGCATCCCATTTTAAACCCTTATCTATAGTAACGGTAACACATCCCTATAGTGACGCATCCCATTTTAACCCTTATCTATAGTTACGGTAACGCATCCCTATAGTTGACGCATCCCATTTTAACCCTTATATAGTTACGGTAACGCATCCCTATAGTTAACGCATCCCATTTTAACCCTTATCTATAGTTACGTAACGCATCCTATAGTTGACGCATCCCATTTTAAACCCTTACTATAGTTACGTACACCACACATACCCTATAGTTGACGCATCCCATTTTAACCCTTATCTATATTTACGGTAACACATCCCTATTGGGACGCATCCCATTTTTACCCTTCTATAGTTACGGTAACCATCCCTATAGTGACGCATCCCATTTTAAACCCTTATCTATGAGTTACGGTAACATCATCCTATATGGACGCACTCCCATTTTAACCCTATCTATAGTTACGGTAACGCATCCCTATAGTGGGACCCATCCCTTTTAACCCTTATCTATAGTTTCGGTAACGCCTCCCTATAGTGACGCATCCCATTTAACCCTTATCTATAGTTACGGTAACGCATCCCTATAGTTGACGCATCCCATTTTAAACCCTTATCTATAGTTACGTAACGCATCCTATAGTTGACCCATCCCATTTTAACCCTATCTATAGTTACGGTAACAGCTCCCTATAGTTGACGCATCCCATTTTAACCCTTATCTATAGTTACGTAACGCATCCCTATAGTGGACGCTCCCATTTTAACCCTATATCTATAGTTACGTAACGCATCCCTATAGTTTGACGCATCCCATTTTAACCTTATCTATAGTTTAGGGACAAATAGCACATTCATAAGAACAAATAGGATCTTCATCAGGACGAATAGTACCTTCATTAGGACAAATATTTCCTTCATCAGGACAATTAGCACCTTCATAAGGACAAATGGTACCTTCATCAGGACAAATTGTAACTTCATCTGGATGAATTGTAACTTAATCAGGACAAATTGTACCTTCAGCAGAATGAATAGCACCTTCATCCGGACAAATTGTACCTTAATATGGTCAAATAGTAATTTCATCAGGACAATAGTACCTTCATTAGGACAAATTGTACCTTTATCTGGATGAATTGTACCTTAATCAGGACAAATTGTACCTTCAGCAGGATGAATAGCACCTTCATCCGGCAAATAGCACCTTATATGGACAAATAGTACCTTCATCAGGACAACATGAGGACCTCATTAAGGAAAATTAGAACCTTCATCAGTGATGAATTGTATCTTCGTTAGGATGAATAGCACTTTATTAGGATCAAAAGTACTTAAAAGAACAAATAGCAACATCATTAGGATAAATAGTACCTTCATCAGACAAATAGCACCTTCATTAGGACAATAAGCATATCATCAAAATTAATGCACCTTTACGGGACAAATAGCACTTCATAAGAACAAATAGATCTTCATCAGGACGAATAGTACCTTCATTAGCACAAATATTTCCTTCATCAGGACATTAGCACCTTCATCAGGACAATGGTACCTTCTATAGGACAAATTGTAACTTCTCTGTATGAATTGTACCTTAATCAGGACAAATTGTACCTTCCAGAATGAATAGCACCTTCATCCGGCCAAATAGTACCTTTATATGGGCAAAAGTACTTCATCAGGACCAATAGTACCTTCATTAGGACAAATTGTACCTTCATCAGGAATGAAATAGTATCTTTATCTTCGTTTAGGATGAAATAGCACTTTTATCCTGATCAAAAGTATCTTTAAAAGAAACAAATAGCAACGTCATAGGATAATAGTACCTTCATCAGGACAAAATAGCACCTTCATTAGACAAATAGCATTATCATCAAAATGAATGCACCTTTTATCGGACAAATAGCACATTCATAAGAACAAATAGGATCTTCTCAGGACGAAATAGTACCTTCATCGGACTGATTTTTCCTTCATCGACAAAACCACCTTCATCAGGACAATGGTACCTCATAGACAAATTTTAGCTTTATCTGCATGAATTGTACCTTAATCAGACAAATTGTACCTTCGCAGATGAATAGCACCTTCATCCGGACAAATAGCACCTTTATATGGACAAATAGTACCTTCATCCGACAATAGTACCTTCATTAGGACAAATTGGACCTTCTCAGGATGAATTGTATCTTCGTTAGGATGAATAGCACTTTTATTAGGATCAAAAGTATCTTAAAAAGAACAAATAGCAACATCATTAGGATGAAATAGTACCTTCATCAGGACAAATAGCACCTTCATTAGGACAAATAGCACTATCAACAAAATTAATGCACCTTTATCGGGACAAATAGCACATTCATAAGAACAAATAGGATCTTCATAAGGACGAATAGTACCTTCATTAGCACAAATATTTCCTTCATCAGGACAATTGGCAACCTTCATCAGGACATATGGTACCTTCATCCGGACAAATTGTAACTTCATCTAGATGAATGTACCTTATCGGACAAATTGTACCTTCAGCAGAATGAATAGCACCTTCATCCGGACAAATAGTACCTTTATATGGGCAAATAGTACCTTCATCAGGACCAATAGTACCTTCATTAGGACAAATTGTACCTTCATCTGGATGAATTGTACCTTAATCAGGCAAATTGTACCTTCAGCAGGATGAATAGCACCTCATCCGGACAAATAGCACCTTTATTGACAAATAGTACCTTCATCAGGACAATAGTACCTTCATTAGGACAAATTGGACCTTCTCAGGATGAATTGTATCTTCGTTAGGATGAATCAGCACTTTTATCAGGATCAAAAGTATCTTAAAGAACAATAGACAACGTCATTAGAAAATAGTACTCATCAGACAAATAGCACCTTCTTAGGACAATAGCATATCATCAAAATATGCACCTTTATCGGGACAAATAGCACATTCATAAGAAAAAATAGGATCTTCATCAGGACGAATAGTACCTTCATTAGGACAAATATTTCCTTCATCAGGACAATTAGCACCATCATAATGGACAATGGTACCTCTCAGGCCAAATTGTAACTTCATCTGGATGAATTGTACCTTAATCAGGACAAATTGTACCTTCAGCAGAATGATAGCACCTTCATCCGGACAAATAGTACCTTTATATGGCCAATAGTATTCATCAGGACATAGTACCTTCATTAGGACAAATTGTACCTTATCTGGATGAATTGTACCTTATCGACAAATTGTACCTTCAGCAGGATGAATAGCACCTTCATCCGGACAATAGCACCTTTAATAGACAATAATACCTTCATCAGGACTAATAGTACCTTATTAGGACAAATTGGACCTCTCAGGATGAATTGTATCTTCGTTAGGATGAATAGCACTTTATTAGGATCAAAAGTATCTTAAAAAGAAAATAGCAACGTCATTAGGATAAATAGTACCTTCCAGGACAAATAGCACCTTCATTAGGAACATAGCTATTATCAAAATAATGCACCTTTATCGGGACAAATAGCACATTCATAAGAACAAAAGGATCTTCATCAGGACGAATAGTACCTCCTTCATTAGGACAAATATTTCCTTCATCAGGACAATTAGCACCTTCATCAGGACAATGGTACCTCATCAACTAATTGTAACTTCATCTGGATGAATTGTACCTTAATCAGGAACAATTGACTTCAGCAGAATGATAGCACCTTCATCCGACAAATAGTACCTTTATATGGGCAAATAGTACCTTCATCAGGACCAATAGTACCTTCATAGGACAAATTGTACCTTCATCGGATGAATTGTACCTTAATCAGGACAATTGTACCTTCAGCAGGATGAATAGCACCTCATCCGGACAATTAGCACCTTTATATGACAAATAGTACCTTCATCAGGACAAATAGTACCTTCATAGGACAAATTGACCTTCATCAGGATGAATTGTATCTTCGTTAGGATAATAGCACTTTTATTAGGAAAAAGTATCTTAAAAGAACAAATAGCAACGTCATTAGGATAAATATACCTTCATCAGGACAATAGCACCTTCATTAGGACAAATAGCATTATCATCAAAATAATATGCACTTTATCGGGACAAATAGCACATTCATAAGAACAAATAGGATCTTCATCAGGACGAATAGTACCTTCATTAGACAAATATTTCCTTCATCAGGACAATTAGCACCTCATCAGGACAATGGTCCCTTCTATAGGACAAATTGTAACTCATCTGTATGAATTGTACCTTAATCAGGACATTGTACCTTCAGCAGAAGGAATAGCACCTTCATCCGACAAATAGTAACCTTTATATGGGCAAATAGTACCTTCATCAGGACCATAGTACCTTCATTAGGACAAATTGTACCTTCATTGGATGAATTGTACCTTAATCAGGCAAATTGTACCAGCAGGATGAATAGCACCTTCATCGGAAAATAGCACCTTTATATAGGACAAATAGTACCTTCATCAGGACAATAGTACCTTCATTAGGACAAATTGGACCTTCTCAGGATGATAGTATCTTCGTATTAGGATGAATACACGCTTTACAATCAAGATAAGTATCTTTAAAAAAACAAATAGCAACGTCATAGGATAAAATAGTACCTTCATCAGGACAAATAGCACTTCATTAGGACAAAAGCATATCATCAAAATAATGCACCTTTATCGGACAAATAGCACAATTCATAAGAAAAATAGGACTTCATCAGGACGAATAGTACCTTCATCAGGAAAATATTGTCCTTCATCAACAATTACCACCTTCATCAGGACAAATGGTACCTTCATCAGGACAAATTGTAACTTCATCTGGATGAATGTACCTTAATCAGGCACATTGTACCTTCAGCAGGATGAATAGCACCTTCATCCGGACAAATAGCACCTTTAATGGACAAAGTACCTCATCAGGACATTAGTACCTTCATTAGGACAAATTGGACCTTCATCGGAATGAATAGTATCTTCGTTAGGATGAATAGCACTTTTATTAGGATCAAAGTATCTTAAAAGAACAAATAGCAACTCATTAGGATAAATAGTACCTTCATCAGGACAAATAGCACCTTCATTAGGACAAATAGCATTATCATCAAATAATGCACCTTATCGGACAAAATAGCACATTCATAAGACAAATAGGATCTTCATCAGGACGAATAGTATACCTTCATTAGGACAAATATATTCCTTCATCAGGACAATTACACCTTCTATCAGGCAAATGGTACCTTCATCAGGACAAATTGTAACTCATCTGGATGAATTGTACCTTAATCAGGACAAATTGTACTTTCAGCAGAATGATAACACCTTCATCCGGACAAATAGTACCTTTATATGGGCAAATAGTACCTTCATCAGGACAATAGTACCTTCATTAGGACAAATTGTAACTCTTCATCTGGATGAATTGCCCTTAATCAGGACAAATTGTACCTTCAGCAGGATGAAGTCACCTTATATCGACAAATAGTAACCTTTATCAGGACAATAGTACCTTCATTAATTAGGACAATTGGACCTTCATCAGGATGAATTGTATCTTCGTTATGATAGCACTTTTATCAGGAAAAGTATCTTAAAAGAACAATAAGCAACATCTTATTAGGATAAATAGTACCTTCATCAGGACAAATACCACTTCATTAGGACAAATAGCACTATCATCAAAATTAATGCACCTTTATCGGACAAATAGCACATTCATAAGAACAAAAGGATCTTCATCAGGACGAAAGTACCTTCATTAGACAAATATTTCCTTCATCAGGACAATTAGCACCTTCATAAGGACAATGGTACCTTCATAAGGACAATTGTACTTCATCTGGATGAATTGTACTTAATCAGGACAAATTGTACCTTCACAAAGGATAGCACCTCATCCGGACAAATTGTACCTTAATATGGGCAAATAGTACCTTCATCAGGACAATTCCCTTCATTAGGACAAATTGTACCTTCATCTGGATGAATTGTACTTAATCAGGACAAATTGTACCTTCAGCAATGAATAATAGCACCTTCATCCGGACAAAATAGCACCTTTAATTGACAATAATACCTTCATCAGGACTAATAGTACCTTCATTAGGACAAATTGGACCTTCATCAGGATGAATTGAATCTTCGTTAGATAATGCACTTTTATTAGGATCAAAAGTATCTTAAAAAGAAATAGCAACGTCATTAGGATAATAGTACTTCACATGACAAATCCACCTTCATTAGGACAATAGCATTTCATCAAAATAATGCACCTTTATCGGGACAAATAGCACATTCATAAGAACAAATAGGATCTTCATCAGACGAATAGTACCTTCATTAGGACAATATTCCTTCATCAGGAACAATAGCACCTTCATCAGGACAATGGTAATAATGGTACCTTCATCAGGACAATTGTAACTTCATCTGGATGAATTGTACCTTAATCAGGACAAATTGTACTTCAAGAATGAATAGCACCTTCATCGGACATAGTACCTTTATATGGGCAAATAGTACCTTTCATCAGGAAAAGTACCTTCAGTAGGACAAATTGTACTTCATCTGGATGAATTGTACCTTAATCAGGACAAATTGTACCTTCAGCAGGATGAATAGCACCTTCATCCGGACAAATAGCACCTTTATTTGGACAAATAGTACCTTCATCAGGACAATTAGTACCTTCATTAGGACAAATTGGACCTTCATCAGGATGAATTGTATCTTCGTTAGGATGAATAGCACTTTTATAGGAAAAGTATCTTAAAAAACACATGCAACGTCATTAGGATAAATAGTAACTTCATCAGGACAAATAAGCACCTTCATTAGGACAAATAGTACCTTTCATTAGGACAATTAGACCTTCATCAGGATATTGTATCTTCGTAGGATGAATAGCACTTTTAATTAGGATCAAATGTATCTCTTAAAAGAACATAGCACGTCATTAGGACAATAGTACTTAATCAGGACAATAGCCCCTTCATTAGGACAAATGCATTATATCAAATAAATGCCCTTTAATATCGGGCAATTAGCACATTCATAAGGAACAATAGGATCTTCTCAGGACGAATAGTACCTCATTAGGACAAATATTCCTTCATCAGGACAATTAGCACCTTTATCATAGACAATGGTACCTTCAACAGGAACTAAATTGTAACTTCATCGGGATAATTGTACCTTAATCAGGAACAAATTGTATCCTTCAGCAGATGAATAGCACCTCATCCGGGACAAATAGTACCTTTATCTGGGCAAAGTACCTTCATCAGGCCAATAGTACCTTCATTAGGACAAATTTTTAGCTTCATCTGCATGAATTTTACCTTAATCAAGACAAATTGTACCTTCGCAGGATGAATAGCACCTTCACGGACAAATAGCACCTTATAAGCAATAGTACCTTCATCAGGACAATAGTACCTTCATTAGGACAATTGGACCTTCATCAGGATAATTGTATCTTCGTTAGATGATTAGCACTTTTATCAGGATGAAAAGTATCTAAAAAGAACTAATAGCAACATCTTTAGGATAAATAGTACCTTCATCAGGACAAATACCACATTCATTAGGACAAATAGCACATCATCAAAATTAATGCACCTTTATCGGACAAATAGCACATTCATAAGAACATAGGATCCATCAGGAAATAGTACCTTCATTAGGACAATATTTCCTTCATCAGACAATTAGCACTTTTCATCAGGTGGTACCTTCATCAGACTAATTGTAACTTCATCTGGATGAATTGTACCTTAATCAGGACAAATTGTACCTTCAGCAGAATGAAATAGCACCTTTATATCCGACAAATAGTAACCTTTTTTGGGCAAATAGTACCATTCATCAGGACAATGTACCTTCGATTACAAATTGTACTTCATCTGGATAATGTACCTTAATCAGGACAAATTGTACCTTCAGCAGGATGAATAGCACCTTCATCCGGACAAATAGCACACTTTATATGGACAAATAGTACCTTCATCAGGACAAATAGTACCTTCATTAGACAAATTGACTTCATCAGGATATTGTATCTTCGTTAGGATGAATAGCACTTTATTAGGATCAAAGTATCTTAAAAGAACAAATAGCAACGCATTAGGATAAATAGTACCTTCATCAGGACAAATAGCACCTTCATAGGACAAATAGCACATCATCAAAATTAATGCACCTTTAGAGGACAAATAGCACATTCATAAGAACAAATAGGATCTTCATCAGGACGAAATAGTACCTTCATTAGGACAAATTTTCCTTCATCAGGACAATTAGCACTTCATCCAGGACAGAATGGTACCTTCATCAGGACTAATTGTAACTTCATCTGGATGAATTGTACACTTAATCAGGACAATTGTACCTCCAGCAGAATGAATAGCACCTTCATCCGGACAAATGTACCTTTATATGGGCAATAGTACCTTCATCAGGACAATAGTACCTTCTGGACAAATTGTACTTCATCTGGATGAATTGTACCTTAATCAGGACAAATTGTACCTTCAGCAGGATGAATAGCACCTTCATCCGGACAAATAGCACCTTTATATGGACAAATAGTACTTCATCAGAACAATAGTACCTTCATTAGGACAAATTGGACCTTCTCAGGATGAATTGTATCTTCGTTAGATAATAGCACTTTATTAGGACAAAAGTATCTTAAAAAGAACAAATAGCAACGTCATTAGGATAAATAGTACCTTCATCAGGACAATAGCACCTTCATTAGGACAATAGCACTATCACAAAATTAATGCACCTTTATCGGACAAATACACATTCATGAAAAAATAGGATCTTCATCAGGATGAATAGTACCTTCATTAGCACAAATATTTCCTTCATCAGGACAATTAGCACCTTCATCAGGACAAATGGTACCTTCATCCGGACAAATTGTACCTTCAGCAGAATGAATAGCACCTTCACCCGACAAATAGTACCTTTATATGGGCAAATAGTACCTTCATCAGGACCAATAGTACCTTCATTAGGACAAATTTTACTTCTTATCTGATGAATTGTACCTTAATCAAGACAAATTGTACTTCGCAGGATGAATAGCACCTTCATCCGGACAAATAGCACCTTTATACAATAGTACTGCACAGGACAAATAGTACCTTCATCAGACAAATAGTACCTTCATTAGGACAAATTGGACCTTCATCAGGATGAATTGTATCTTCGTAGGATGAATAGCACTTTATTAGGATCAAAGTATCTTAAAAAGAACAAATAGCAACGTCATTAGGATAAATAGACCTTATCAGACAAATAGCACCTTCATTAGGACAAATAGCACTATCACACAAAATTAATGCACCTTTATCGGGACAAATAGACATTCATAGAACAATAGTCTTCATCAGGACGAATAGTACCTTCATTAGCACAAATATTTCCTTCATCAGGACAATAGTAGCACCTTCATCAGACAAATGTACCTTCATCAGGACAAATTGTAACTTCATCTGGATGATTGTACCTTAATCAGGACAAATTGTACCTTCAACAGAATGAATAGCACCTTCATCCGGACTAGTACCTTTATATGGGCATAGTACCTTCATCAGGACCAATAGTACTTCATTAGGACAAATTTTAGCTTATTATCTGATGAATTGTACCTAATCAGACAAATTGTACCTTCGCAGGATGAATACACCTTCATCCAGGACAAATAGCACCTTTATAGACAAATAGTACCTTCATCAGGACAAATAGTACCTTCATTAGGACAATTGGACCTTCATCAGGATGAATTGTATCTTCGTTAGGATGATTAGCACTTTATCAGGATAAAAAGTATCTTAAAAAACAATAGCAACATCTTTAGGATAATAGTACCTTCATCAGGACAAATACCACTTCATTAGGACAAATAGCACTATCATCAAAATTAATGCACCTTTATCGGGACAAATAAGCACATTCATAAGAACAAATAGGATCTTCATCAGGCGATAGTACCTTCATTAGACAAATATTTCCTTCATCAGACAATTACACTTCATCGGACAAATGGTACCTTCATCAGGACTAATTGTAAACTTCATCTGGATGAATTGTACCTTAATCAGGACAAATTGTACCTTCAGCAGGAATGAATAGCACCTTCATCCGGACAAATAGCACCTTTATATGGACAAATAGTACCTTCATCAGGACAATATGTACCTTCATTAGGACAAATTGGACTTCATCAGGATGAATTGTATCTTTCGTTAGGATGAAAGCACTTTTAGTAGATCAAAGTATCTTAAAAAACAAATAACCGTCATTAGGATAAATAGTACCTTCATCAGACAATAGCACCTTCTTAGGACAAATAGCACTATCAATAAAATTAATGCACCTTTTCGGGACAAATAGCACATTCATAAGAACAAATAGGATCTTCATCAGGACAATAGTACCTTCATTAGACAAATATTCCTTCCTTCATCAGGACAATTAGCACCTTCTATCAGGACAAATGGTACCTTCATCCGACAAATTGTAACTTCATCTGGATGAATTGTACCTTAATCAGGACAAATTGTACCTTCAGCAGAATGATAGCCACCTCATCCGGACCAAATGGTACCTTTATATGGCAAATAGTACCTTCATCAGGACCAATAGTACCTTCATTAGGACAAATTTTACTTTATCTGATGAATTGTACTCTAATCAGGACAAATTGTACCTTCAGCAGGATAATAGCACCTTCATCCGGACAAATAGCACCTTATATGGACAAAATAGTACCTTCATCAGGACAAATAGTACCTTCATTAGGACAAATTGGACCTTCATCAGGATGAATTGTATCTTCTTAGGATGAATAGCACTTTTATTATGATCAAAGTATCTTAAAAAGAACAAATAGCAACGTCATTAGGATAATAGAACCTTAATCAGGACAAATAGCACCTTCATTAGGACAAATATCACTATCAAAAATTAATGCACCTTTATCGGGACAATAGACATTCATAAGAACAAATAGGATCTCATCAGGACGAATAGTACCTTCATTAACAAAATTCCTTCATCGGACAATTAGCACCTTCATCATGGACAAATGGTACCTTCATCGGACAAATTGTAACTTCATCTGGATGTTGTACCTTAATCAGGACAAATTGTACCTCATCAGCATAATAGCACCTTCATCCGGACAAATAGTACCTTTATATGCAAATATCCTTCGGACCAATAGTACCTTCATTAGGACAAATTTACTTATCTGGATGAATTGTACCTTAATCAAGACAAATTGTACCTTCGCAGTGATAGCACCTTCATCCGGACAAATAGCACTTTATATAGACAAATAGTACCTTCATCAGGACAAATAGTACCTTCATTAGGACAATTGACCTTCATCGGATGAATTGTATCTTCGTTAGTGAGGATTAGCACTTTTATACAGGATGAAAAAGTACTTAAAAAACAATGCAACTCTTTAGGATAAATAGTACCTTCATCAGGACAAATACCACATTCATTGGACAAATAGCACTATCATCAAAAATTAATGCACCTTTATTGGGACAAATAGCACATTCATAAGACAAATAGGACTTCACAAACGAATAGTACCTTCATTAGGACAAATATTTCCTTCATCAGGACAATTAAGCACCTTCATCAGGACAAATGGTACCTTCATCAGTACTAATTGAACTTCATCTGGATGATTGTACCTTAATCAGGACAAATTGTACCTTCAGCAGAATGAATAGCACTTCATCCGGACAAATAGTCCTTTATATGGGCAATAGTACCTCATCAGGACAATAGTACCTTCATAGGACAAATTGTACTTTCATCTGGATGAATTGTACCTTATCAGGACAAATTGTACCTTCAGCAGGATGAATAGCACCTTCATCCGGACAAATAGCACCTTTATATGGACAAATAGTACCTTCATCAGGACAATTAGTACCTTCATTAGGACAAATTGGACCTTCATCAGGATGAATAATATCTTCGTTAGGATGAATAGCACTTTTATAGATCAAGTATCTTAAAAAAAAAATAGCAACGTCATTAGGATAAATAGTACCTTCATCAGGACAAATAGCACCTTCATTAGGACAAATAGCATTATCATCAAAATTAATGCACCTTTATCGGGACAAATAGCACATTCATAAGAACAAATAGGATCTTCATCAGGACGAATAGTACCTTCATTAGGACAAATATTTCCTTCATCAGGACATTAGCACCTTCATCAGGACAAATGGTACCTTCATCAGGACTAATTGTAACTTCATCTGGATAATTGTACCTAATCAGGACAAATTGTACCTTCAGCAGAATGATAGCACCTTCATCCGACAAATATACCTTTATATGGGCAAATAGTACCTTCATCAGGACATAGTACCTTCATTAGGACAAATTGGACCTTCATCAGGATGAATTGTATCTTCGTAGGATGAAAGCCTTTATAGGATCAAAGTATCTTAAAAAAGACAAATAACAACGTCATTAGGATAAATAGTACCTTCATCAGGACAATAGCACCTTCATTAGGACAAATAGCACTATCAAAAATTAATGCACCTTTATCGGGACAATAGCACATTCATAAGACAAATAGGATCTTCATCAGGACGAATGTACCTTCATTAGCACAAATATTTCCTTCATCAGGACAATTAGCACCTTCATCAGGACAAATGGTACCTTCAATCGGACAAATTGTAACTTCATCTGGATGAATTGTACCTAATCAGGACAAATTGTACCTTCACAGAATGGAATAGCACCTTCATCCGGACAAATGGTACCTTTATATGGGCAAATAGTACCTTCATCAGGACAATAGTACCTTCTAGGACAAATTTACTTTATCTGATGAATTGTACCTTAATCAGACAAATTGTACCTTCGCAGGATGAATAAGCACCTTCATCCGGACAAATAGCACCTTTATATGGACAATAGTACTTCATCAGGACAAATAGTACCTTCATTAGGACAAATTGGACCTTCTCAGGATGAATTGTATCTTCGTTAGGATGAATAGCACTTTTAGAGGATCAAAGTATCTTAAAAGAACAATAGCAACGTCATTAGGATAAATAGTACCTTATCAGACAATAGCACCTTTCATTAGACAAATAGCACTATCAACAATTAATGCACCTTATCGGGACAAATAGCATTCATAAGAACAAATAGGATCTTCATCAGGACGATAGTACCTTCATTAGCACAATATTTCCTTCATCAGGACAATTAGCACCTTCATCATGACAAAGGTAACCTTCATCAGACAAATTGTAACTTCATCTGGATGAATTGTACCTTAATCAGACAGAACAATTGTACCTTCAGCAGAATGATAGCACCTTCATCCGGACAAATAGTACCTTTTTGGGCAAATAGTACCTTCATCGGACCATAGTACCTTCATTAGGACAAATTTTAGCTTTATCTGCATGAATTGTACCTTAATCAAGACAATTGTACCTTCGGCAGGATGATAGCACCTTCATCCGACAAATAGCACCTTTATATAGACAATAGTACCTTCATCAGGACAAATATACCTTCATTAGGACAATTGGACCTTCATCAGTATAATTGTATCTTCTGAGGATGAATAGCACTTTTACAGGAGAAAAAGTATCTTAAAAAGACATAGCAACTCTTTAGATAAAAGTACCTTCATCAGGACAAATACCACTTCATTAGGACAAATAGCACTATCATCAAATTAATGCACCTTTATTGGGACAATAGCACATTCATAAGAACAAATAGATCTTCATCAGACGAATAGTACCTTCATTAGACAAATATTTCCTTCATCAGGCAATTAGCACCTTCATCAGGACAAATGGTACCTCATCATCAGGACAATTGTAACTTCATCTGGATGAATTGTACCTTATCAGACATTGGTACTCATCAGAATGAATAGCACCTTATCCGGACAAATAGTACTTTATATGGCAAATAGTACCTTCATCAGGACCAATAGTACCTTCATAGGACAAATTGTACTTCATCTGGATGATTGTACTTAATCAGGACAAATTGTACCTTAAGCAGGATGAATAGCACCTTCATCCGGACAAATAGCACCTTTTATGGACAAATAGTACCTTCATCAGGACAAATAGTACCTTCATTAGGACAAATTGGACCTTCTCAGGATATTGTTATCTTCGTTAGATGAATAGCACTTTTATCAGGATCAAAGTATCTTAAAAAACAAATAGCAACGTCATTAGGATAAATAGTACTTCATCAGGACAATAGCACCTTCATTAGACAAATAGCTTATCATCAAAATTAATGCACCTTATCGGACAAATAACACATCATAAGAAACAATAGGATCTTCATCAGGACGATAGTACCTTCTTAGGACAAATATTTCCTTCATCAGGACAATTAGCACCTTCATCAGGCAAATGGTACCTTCATCAGGACAATTGTAACTTCATCTGGATGAATTGTACCTTAATCAGGACAAATTGTACCTTCAGCAGAATGAATAGCACCTTCATCCGGACAAATAGACCTTTATATGGGCAAATAGTACCTTCATCAGGACAATAGTACCTTCAGTAGGACAAATTGTAACTTCATCTGGATGAATTGTACCTTAATCAGGACAATTGTACCTTCAGCAGGATGAATAGCACCTTCATCGGACAAATAGCACCTTTATATGGACAAATAGTACCTTCATCAGACAATTAGTACCTTCATTAGACAATGGACCTTCATCAGGATGAATTGTATCTTCGTTAGGATGAAAGCCACTTTTATTCGGACCAAAAGTATCTTAAAAAGAACAAATAGCAACGTCATTAGGATAATAGTACCTTCATCAGACAAATAGCACCTTCATTAGGCACATAGCACTATCAACAAATTAAGGCACCTTTATCGGACAAATAGCACTTCATAGAACAAATAGGATCTTCATCAGGAATAGAGTAACCTTCATTAGCACAAATATTTTCCTTTCAGCAAGGACAATTAGCACCTTAATCAGGACAAATGGTACCCTTCATCAGCGTACCAAATTGTACCTTCAGCAGAATGAGATAGCACCTTCACCCGGACAATGTACCTTTATGGGCATAGTACCTTCATCAGGACCAATAGTACTTCATTAGACAAATTTACTTATCTGCATGAATTGTACCTTAATCAGACAAATTGTACCTTCGCAGGATGAATAGCACCTTCATCCGGACAAAAGCAACCTTTATATGGACAAAAGTACCTTCATCAGGACAATAGTACCTTCATTAGGACAATTGGACCTTCATCAGGTGAATGGTATCTTCGTTAGGATGAATAGCACTTTTATTAGGATCAAAAGTATCTTAAAAAGAACAAATAGCAACGTCATTAGGATAAATAGTACCTTAATCAGACAAATAGCACCTTCATTAGGACAAATAGCACTATCAACAAAATTAATGCACCTTTATCGGGACAATATACATTCATAAGAACAAATAGGATCTTCATCAGGACGAATGTACCTTCATTAGAACAAATATTTCCTTCATCAGGACAATTAGCACCTCATCATGACAAAATGGTACCTTCATCCGGACAAATTGTAACTTCATCTGGATGAATTGTACCTTAATCAGGACAAATGTACCTTCAGCAAATGAAATAGCACCTTCATCCGGACTAGAATACCTTTATATGGGCAAATATTACCTTCTCAGGACCAATAGTACCTCTTCATTAGGACAAATTTTTAGCTTCATCTGATGATTGTACCTTAACAACAATTGTACCTCAGCAGGATGAATAGCACCTTCATCGGACAATGCACCTTTATATGGACAAATATACCTCATCAGGACAATAGTACCTTCATTAGGACAAATTGGACCTTCTAGGATGAATTGTATCTTCGTTAGGATGAATAGCACTTTTATCAGGATCAAAAGTATCTAAAAGAAAAATAGCAACGTCATTAGGATAAATAGTACCTTCATCAGGACAAATAGCACCTTCATTAGGACAATAGCATTATCATCAAAATAATGCACCTTTATCAGCAAATAGCACATTCATAAGAACAAATAGGATCTTCATCAGACGAATAGTACCTTCATTAGGACAAATATTCCTTCATCAGGACAATTAGCACCTTCATCAGGACAAATGGTCAACTTCATCAGGACTAATTGTACTTCATCTGGATGAATTGTCCCTTAATCAGACAAATTGTACTTCAGAAGAATGAATAGCACCTTCATCCGGACAATAGTACCTTTATATGGGCAAATTACCTTCATCAGGAAATATACCTTCATAGGACAAATGTAACTTCATCGGATGAATGTACCTTAATCAGGACAAATTGTACCTTCAGCAGGATGAATAGCACCTTCATCCGGACAAATAGCACCTTTATATGGACAAATAGTACCTTCATCAGGACAAATAGTACCTTCATTAGGACAAATTGGACCTTCATCAGGATGAATTGTATCTTCGTAAGGATGAATAGCACTTTTATTAGGATCAAAGTATCTTAAAAAACAAATAGCAACGTCATTAGGATAAATAGTAACTTAATCAGGACAAATAGCACCTTCATTAGGACAAATAGCATTATCATCAAAATAAATGCACCTTTATCGGGACAAATAGCACATTCATAAGAACAATAGGATCTTCATCAGGACGAATAGTACCTTCATTAGGACAATATTTCCTTCATCAGGACAATTAGCACCTTCATCAGGACAATGTACTTCATCAGGACTAATTGTAACTTCTCTGGATGAATTGTACCTTAATCAGGACAAATTGTACCTTCAGCAGAATGAATAGCACCTTCTCCGGACAAATAGTACCTTTATATGGGCAAATAGTACCTTCATCAGGACAATAGTACCTTCATTAGGACAAATTTTAGCTTTATCTGATGAATTGTACCTTAATCAAGACAAATTGTACCTTCGGCAGGATGAATAGCACCTTCATCCGGACAAATAGCACCTTTATATAGACAAATAGTACCTTCATCAGGACAAATAGCCTTCATTAGGACAAATTGGACCTTCATCAGGATGAATTGTATCTTCGTTAGGATGATTAGCACTTTTATCAGGATAAAAGTTCTTAAAAGAACAAAGCAACATCTTAGGATAAATAGTACCTTCATCAGGACAAATACACTTCATTAGGACAAATAGCACTATCACAAAATTATGCACCTTATCGGGACAAATAGCACATTCATAAGAACAAATAGGATCTTCATCAGAACGAATAGTACCTTCATTAGGACAAATATTTCCTTCATCAGGACAATTAGCACCTTCATCAGGACAAATGGTACCTTCATCAGGACTAATTGTAACTTCATCTGGATGAATTGTACCTTAATCAGACAATTGTACTTCAGCAGAATGAATAGCACCTTCATCCGGACATAGTACCTTATATGGGCAAAAAGTACCTTCATCAGGACCATAGTACCTTCATAGGACAAATTGTACCTTCATCTGGGGAATTGTACCTTAATCAGGCAAATTGTACCTTCAGCAGGATGAATACACCTTCATCCGGACAAATAGCACCTTTATATGGACAAATAGTACCTTCATCAGGACAAATAGTACCTTCATTAGGACAAATTGGACCTTCATCAGGATAATTGTATCTTCGTTAGGATGAATAGCACTTTTATCAGGCAAAAGTATCTTAAAACAAATAGCAACGTCATTAGGAATAAATAGAACCTTCATCAGGACAAATAGCACCTTCATTAGGACAAATAGCATTATCTCAAAATGAATGCACCTTTATCGGGACAAATAGCACATTCTAAGAACAATGGATCTTCATCAGGAGAATAGTACCTTCATTAGGACAACTATTTTCCTTCATCACGACAATTAGCAACCTTCATCAGGACAAATGTACCTTCATCAGGACAATTGTAACTTCATCTGGATGAATTGTACCTTAATCAGGACAAATTGTACCTTCAGCAAATGAATAGCACCTTCATCCGGACAATAGTACCTTTATATGGCAAAAAGTACCTTCATCAGGACCAATGATACCTTCATTAGGACAATTGTACCTTCATCTGGATGAATTTACCTTAATAGGCAAATTGTACCTTCAGCAGGATGATAGCACCTTCATCCGGACAAATAGACCTTTATATGCACAATGTACCTTCATCAGGACAATAGTACCTTCATTCGGACAAATTGTAACTTCATCTGGATGAATGGTACCTTAATCAGGACAAATTGTACCTTCAGCCAGAATGAATAGCACCTTCATCGGACAAATAGTACCTTTATATAAGCAAATAGTACCTTCATCAGGACACAATAGTACCTTCATTAGGACAAATTGTACTTTATCTGATGAATTTGCCTTATCAAGAACAAATTGTACCTTCGGCAGATGAATAGTCACCTTCATCCGGACAAATAGCCACCTTTTATAGACAAATAGTACCTTCATCAGTACAAATAGTTACCTTCATTAGGACAGATTGGACCTTCAATCAGGATAATTAGTATCTTCGTTAGGATGAATAGCACTTTTATTAGGATAAAAGTATCTTAAAAAGACAATAGCAACGTCTTTAGGATAAATAGTACCTTCATCAGGACAAATAGCCACTTCATTAGGACAATAGCACTATCATCAAATTAATGCACCTTTATCGGGACAATAGCACATTCATAAGACAAATAGGATCTTCATCAGGAGAATAGTACCTTCATTAGGACAAATATTTCCTTCATCAGGACAATTAGCACCTTCCATAGGACAAATGGTACCTTCATCGGGACAATTGTAACTTCATCTGGATGAATTGTACCTTAATCAGGACAATTGTACCTTCAGCAGAATAATAGCACCTTCATCTGGACAAATGTACCTTTTATATGGGCAAATGTACCTCATCAGGACAATAGTACTCATTAGGCAAATTGTACCTTCATCTGGATAATTGTACCTTAATCAGGACAATTTTACCTTCAGCAGGATGAATACACCTCATCCGGACAAATAGCACCTTTATATGACAAAATAATACCTTCTCAGGACAATAGTACCTCATTGGACAAATTGGACCTTCTCAGGATGAATTGTATCTTCGTTAGGATGAATAGCACTTTTATCAGGATCAAAAGTATCTTAAAAAAAAATAGCAACGTCATTAGGATAAATAGTACCTTCATCAGGACAAATAGCACCTTCATTAGGACAATAGCATCTTCATCAAATTAGGCACCTTTATCGGGACAAATAGCACTTCATAAGAACAAATAGGACTTCATCAGGACGAATAGTACCTTCATTAGCACAAATTTTTTCTTCATCAGGAACAATTAGCACCTCATCAGGACAAATTGTACCTTCATCAGGACCAATTGTAACTTCATCTGGATGAATTGTACCTTAATCAGGACAAATTGTACCTTCAGCAGAATGATAGCACTTCTCCGACAATAGTACCTTTATATGGGCAAATAGTACCTTCATCAGGACCAATAGTACTTTCTTAGGACAAATTGTACCTTCATCTGGATGAATTGTACCTTAATCAGGCAAATTGTACCTTCAGCAGGAGATTAGCACCTTCATCAGGAACAAATAGTACCTTCATAGGACAAATTGAAACTTCATTAGGATGAATTGGTATCTTCTTGTAGGATGGAATAGCACTTTTATCAGGATCAAAGTATCTTAAAAAAACAAATAGCAACGTCATTAGGATAATAGTACCTCATCGACAAATAGCACCTTCATTAGGACAAATAGCAATATCATCAAAATTAATGCACCTTTATCGGGACAAATAGCACATTCATAAGAACAAATAGGATCTTCATCGGAGAATAGTAACTTCATTAGGACAAATATTTCCTTCATCAGACAATTAGCACCTTCATCAGGACAAATGGTACCTTCATCAGACAAATTGTAACTTCATCTGGAGAATTGTACCTTAATCAGGACAAATTGTACCTTCAGCAGAATAGATAGCACCTTCATCCGACAAATAGTACCTTTATATGGGCAAATAGTACCTTCATCATGACCAATAGTACCTCATTAGGACAAATTGTACCTTCACTGGATGATTTTACCTTAATCAGGTCAAATTGTACCTTCAGCAGATGATATGCACCTTCATCCGGACAAATAGCATCTTTATATACACAAATAGTACCTTCATCAGGACAATATTACCATCTCATCAGGACAAATTGTAAACTCATCTGGGATGAGTGTACCTTATCAGGACATTGTACCTTCAGCAGAATGAATAGCACCTTCATCGGACAAATAGTACCTTTATATAGCAATAGTACCTTCATCAGTGACCAATAGTACCTTCATTAGGACAAATTGTACGCTTTATTCTGGATGAATTGTACCTAATCAAGACAAATTGTACCTTCAGCAGGATGAAATAGCACCTTCATCCGGACAATAGCACCTTTATATAGACAAATAGTACCTTCATCAGGACAAATAGTACCTTCATTAGGACAATTGGACCTTCATCAGGATGAATAGTATCTTCGTAGGATGAATAGCACTTTTATTAGGATAAAGTATCTTAAAAAAACAATAGCAACGTCTTTTAGGATAAAGTAACCTTCATCAGGACAAAACCACATTCATAGAACAAATTAGCACTATCATCAAAATTAATGCACCTTATCGGGACAAATAGCACATTCATAAGAACAAATAGATCTTCATCAGAGAATAGTACCTTCATTAGGACAATATTTCCTTCATCAGGACATTTAGCACCTTCATAAGGACAAATGGTACCTTCATCAGACAAATTGTAACTTCATCTGGATGAATTGTACTTAATCAGGACAAATTGTCCTTCAGCAAAGAATACACCTTCATCCGGACAATAGTACTTTATATGGGCAAATAGTCCTTCCAGGACCATAGTACCTTCATTAGGACAAATTGTCCCTTCATCGGATGAATTGTACCTTAATCAGGACAAATGTACCTTCACAGATGAATAGCACCTCATCCGGACAAATAGCACCTTTATATAGACAATAGTACCATCAGGACAAATAGTACCTTCATTAGGACAAATTGGACCTTCATCAGGATGAATTGTATCTTCGTTAGGATGATAGCACTTTATCAGGAATAAAGTATCTTAAAAAAACAATAGCAACTCATTAGGATAAATAGTACCTTCATCAGGACAAATAGCACCTTCATTAGGACAAATAGCACTATCATCAAAATTAATGCACCTTATCGGACAAATAGCACATTCATAAGAACAAATAGGATCTTCATCAGGACGAAATCGTACCTTCTTAGGACAAATTTTCCTTCATCAGGACAATTAGCACCTCATCAGGACTAATGTTACCTTTATCAGGACAAATTGCTTCTTCTGGATGAATTGTACCTTAATCGGACAATTGTACCTTCACAATGAATACACCTTCATCCGGACAAATAGTACCTTTATATGGGCAAATAGTACCTTCATCAGGACCAATAGTACCTTCATTAGGACAAATTGTCCTTCATCTGGATGAATTGTACCTTAATCAGGACAAAATTGTACCTCAGCAGATGAATAAGCAACCCTTTATATGGACAAATAGTACCTTCACTCAGGACAATAGTACCTTCATTAGACAAATTGGACCTTCTCAGAGATGAATTGTATCTTCGTTAGGATGAATAGCACTTTTATCAGGATCAAAAGTATCTTAAAAAAAACAATAGCAACGTCATAGGATAATAGTCCTTCATCAGGACAATTAGCACCTTCATTAGGACAATAGCATCTATCACAAATAATGCACTTTTATCGGGACAAATACACATTCATAAGAACAAATAGGATCTTCATCAGGACGAATAGTACCTTCTTAGGGACAAATATTTTTCCTTCATCAGGACAATTAGCAACCTTTATCAGGACAAATGGTACCTTCATCAGGACAATTGTAACTTCATCTGGATGAATTGTACCTTCCATCATGACATTGTACCTTCAGCAGAATGAATAGCACCTTCATCCGGACAAATAGTACCTTCATCAGCGACAAATAGTACCTTCATTAGGACAAATTGTACCTTCTCTGGATGAATTGTACTTAATCAGGACAATTGTACCTTCAGCAGAATGAATAAGCACTCTTCATCCGAGACAAATCGTCACCTTTATATGGCACATAGTAACCTTCCAATCAGGACAATGTACCTTCTTAGGACATTGACCTTCATTCGGATGATGTGTACCTTAATCAGGACAAATTGTTACCTTCATCAGTGATGAAGCACCTTCATTCCGGACAAATAGCACCTTTATATTGACAAATATTACTTCATCAGGACAAATTGTACCTTCATTAGGACAAATTGGACCTTTATCAGGATGAATTGTATCTTCGTTAGGATGAATAGCACTTTTATTAGGATCAAAAGTATCTTAAAAAGAACAAATAGCAACGTCATTTGGATAAATAGTACCTTCATCAGGACAAATAGCATCTTCATTAGGACAAATAGCATTATCATCAAAATGAATGCACCTTTATCGGGACAAATAGCACATTCATAAGAACAAATAGGATCTTCATCAGGACGAATAGTACCTTCATTAGCACAAATATTTCCTTCATCAGGACAATTAGCACCTTCATCAGGACAAATGGTACCTTCATCAGGACATTTGTAACTTCATCTGGATGAATTGTACCTTAATCAGGACAAATTGTACCTTCAGCAGAATGAATAGCACCTTCATCCGGACAAATAGTACCTTTATATGGGCAAATAGTACCTTCATCAGAACAATAGTACATTCATTTGGACAAATTGTACCTTCATCTGGATGAATTGTACCTTAATCAGGACAAATTGTACCTTCAGCATGATGAATAGCACCTTCATCCGGACAAATAGCACCTTTATATGGACAAATAGTACCTTCATCAGGACAAATAGTCCCGCTTCTTAGGACAAATTGGACCTTCATCAGGATGAATTGTATCTTCGTTAGGATGAATAGCACTTTTATTAGGATCAAAAGTATCTTAAAAAGAAGAAATAGCAACGTCATTAGGATAAATAGTACCTTCATCAGGACAATAGCATTTTCATTAGGACAAATAGCATTATCATCAAAATGAATGCACCTTTATCGGGACAAATAGCACATTCATAAGAACAAATAGGATCTTCATCAGGACAAATTGTAACTTCATCTGGATGAATTGTACCGTAATCAGGACACATTGTACCTTCAGCCGAATGAATAGCACCTTCATCCGAACGAATAGTACCTTTATATGGGCAAATAGTACCTTCATCAGGACAATAGTACCTTCATTAAGACAAATTGTACCTTCATCTGGATAATTTGTACCTTAATCAGGATAAATAGTACCTTCATCAGGACAAATACCACATTCATTAGGACAAATAGCACTATCATCAAAATTAATGCACCTTTATCGGGACAAATAGCACATTCATAAGAACAAATAGGATATTCATCAGGACGAATAGTACCTTCATTAGGACAAATATTTCCTTCATCAGGACAATTAGCACCTTCATAAGGACAAATGGTACCTTCATCAGGACAAATTGTAACTTCATCTGGATGAATTGTAACTTAATCAGGACAAATTGTACCTTCAGCAGAATGAATAGCACCTTCATCCGGACAAATTGTACCTTTATATGGGCAAATAGTACCTTCATCAGGACAATAGTACATTCATTAGGACAAATTGTACCTTCATCTGGATGAATTGTACCTTAATCAGGACAAATTTTACCTTCAGCAGGATGAATAGCACCTTTATCCGGACAAATAGCACCTTTATATGGACAAATAATACCTTCATCAGGACTAATAGTACCTTCATTAGGACAAATTGGACGTTCATCAGGATGAATTGTATCTTCGTTAGGATGAATAGCACTTTTATTAGGATCAAAAGTATCTTAAAAAGAAGAAATAGCAACGTCATTAGGATAAATAGTACCTTCATCAGGACAAATAGCACCTTCATTAGGACAAATAGCATTATCATCAAAATGAATGCACTTTTTTTGGGACAAATAGCACATTCATAAGAACAAATAGGATCTTCATCAGGACGAATAGTACCTTCATTAGGACAAATATTTCCTTCATCAGGACAATTAGCACCTTTATCAGGACAAATGGTACCTTCATCAGGACAAATTGTAACTTCATCTGGATGAATTGTACCTTCATCAGGACTAATTGTACCTTCAGCAGAATGAATAGCACCTTCATCCGGACAAATAGTACCTTCATCAGGACAAATAGTACCTTCATTAGGACAAATTGTACCTTAATCTGGATGAATTGTACTTTAATCAGGACAAATTGTACCTTCAGCAGAATGAATAGCACCTTCATCCCGACAAATAGTACCTTTATATGGGCAAATAGTACCTTCATCAGGACAATAGTACCTTCATTAGGACAAATTGTACCTTCATCTGGATGAATTGTACCTTAATCAGGACAAATTGTACCTTCAGCATGATGAATAGCACCTTCATCCGGACAAATAGCACCTTTATATGGACAAATAGTACCTTCATAAGAACAAATAGGATCTTCATCAGGACGAATAGTACCTTCATTAGGACAAATATTTCCTTCATCAGGACAATTAGCACCTTCATCAGGACTAATGGTACCTTTATCAGGACAAATGGTACCTTCATCAGGATAATTGAACTTCATCTGGATTAATTGTACCTTAATCAGGACAAAATTGTACTTCAGCAGAATGATGCACCTCATCGGACAAATGTACCTTTTATGGGCAAATAGTACCTTATCAGGACAAATAGTACCTTCATTAGGACAAATTGTACCTCATCTGGATGAATTGTACCTTAATCAGGACAAATTGTACCTTCAGCAGGATGAATAGCACCTTCATCCGGACAATAGCACCTTTATATGGACAAATAGTACCTTCATCAGGACAAATAGTACCTTCATTAGGACAAATTGGACCTTTTCAGGATGAATTGTATCTCGTTAGGATGAATAGCACTTTATCAGGATCAAAAGTATCTTAAAAAAAACAAATAGCAACGTATTAGGATAAATAGTACCTTCATCAGGAAATAGCACCTTCATTAGAGCAAATAGCACAATCATCAAATTAATGCACCTTTATCGGGACAAATAGCACATTCATAAGAAACAATAGGATCTTCACAGGACGAATAATAGTACCTTCATTAGGACAAATATTCCTTCATCAGGACAATTAGCACCTTCATCAGGACTAATGGTACTTATCAGGCAAATGGTACCTTCATCAGGATCAAATTGTAACTTCATCTGGATGAATTGTAACTTAATCAGGACAAATGTACCTTCAGCAGAAGAATAGCACCTTCATCCGGACAAATAGTACCCTTCTATGGGCAAATAGTACCTTCATCAGGACCATAGTACTCATTAGGACAAATTGTACCTTCATCGCGATGAATGTCATTATATAGGACAATATTTCATTCATCAGGGCAATTAGCACCTTCATCAGGACTAATGGTACCTTTATCAGGAATGGTACCTTCACAGGATAATGTTTCATCTGGATGAATTGTACCTAATCAGGACAAATTGTACCTTCAGCAGAATGAATAGCACCTTCATCCGGACAATAGTACCTTATATGGGCAAATAGTACCTTCATCAGGACAAATAGTACCTTATTAGGACAAATGACCTTACTGGATGAATTGTACCTAATCAGGCAAATTGTACCTTCAGCAGGATGAATAGCAACTTCATCGACAAATAGCCACTATATGGACAAATAGTACCTTCATCAGGACAAATAGTACCTTCATTAGGACAAATTGGCCTTCTTCCGGATGAATTGTATCTTCGTTAGGATGAATAGCTTTTATCAGGTCAAAAGTATCATTAAAAAAAACAAATGCAACGTCATTAGGATAATAGTACCTTATCAGGACAATGCACCTTCATTAGGCAAATAGCACATCATCAATTAATGCACCTTTATGGGACAAATAGCCATTCATAAGACAAATAGGATCTTCATCAGGACGAATAGTAACTTCATTAGGACCTTCCTTCATCAGGACAATAGCACCTTCATCAGGGACTAATGGTACCTTTATCAGAAAATGGTCCTTCATCAGGAAAATTCTTAACTTCATCTGGATGAATTGTACCTTAATCAGGACAAATGTAACTTCAGCAGAATGAATAGCACCTTCACCGGACAAAATAGACCTTTATATGGCAACAATAGTACCTTTATCAGGACCAATAGTACCTTCATTAGGACAAATTGTACTTCATCGGATGAATTGTACCTTCATTAGGACAATATTTCCTCATCAGGGCATTAGCACCTCATCAGACTAATGGTACCTTTATAAGGACAATGGTACCTTCATTAGGATAAATTGTAACTTCATCTGGATGAATTGTACCTTAATCAGGACAAATTGTACCTCAGCAGAATGAATACACCTTCATCCGGACAAATAGTACCTTTATATGGGCAAATAGTACCTTCATCCGACCAATAGTACCTTCATTAGGACAAATGTCCTTCATCTGGATGAATGTACCTTAATCAGGACAAATTGTACCTTCAGCAGGATGAATAGCAACTTATCCGGACAAATAGCACCTTTATATGACAAATAGTACCTTCATCAGGACAAATAGTACATTATAGGAAAAATTGGACCTTCTTCAGGATATATTGTATTTCGTTAGGATGAATAGCCTTTTATCAGGACAAAAGTATCTTAAAAAAACACAATAGCAACGTCATTAGGATAAATAGTACCTTCATCAGGACAAATAGCACCTTCATTAGGACAAATAGCACAATCATCAAAATTAATGCACCTTTATGGACAAACAATGCACATCATAAGAACAAATAGGATCTTCATCAGGACGAATAGTACCTTTCATTAGACAAATATTTCCTTCATCAGGACAATTAGCACCTTCATCAGGACTAATGGTACCTTTATCAGACAAATGGTACCTCATCAGGAAATTGTAACTTCATCTGGATGAATTGTACCTTAATCAGGACAAATTGTACCTTCAGCAGAATGAATAGCACCTTCCTCCGGACAAATAGTACTTTATATGGGCAAAAGTACCTTCATCAGGACCAATAGTACCTTCATTAGGACAAATTGACCTCATCTGGATGAATTGTACCTAACAGGACAAATTGTACCTTCAGCAGGATGAATAGCACCTTCATCCGGACAAATAGCACCTTTATATGGACAAATAGTACCTCATCAGGACAAATAGTACCTTCATTAGGACAAATTGGACCTTCTTCAGGATGAATTGTATCTTCGTTAGGATGAATAGCACTTTTATCAGGATCAAAAGTATCTTAAAAAAAAACAAATAGCAACGTCATTAGGATAAATAGTACCTTATCAGGACAAATAGCACCTTCATTAGGACAAATAGCACAATCATCAAAATTAATGCACCTTTATCGGGACAAATAGCACAATCATAAAAACAATAGGATCTATCCAGGACGAATAGTACCTTCATTAGGACAAATATTCCTTCATCAGGACAATTAGCACCTTCATCAGGACTAATGGTACCTTATCAGGACAAATGGTAACCTTCATCAGGATAAATTGTAACTTCATCTGGATGAATTGTACCTTAATCAGGACAAATTGTACCTTCCGCAGGATGAATAGCACCTTCATCCGGACAAATAGTACCTTTATATGGGCAAATAGTACCTTCATCAGGACCAATAGTACCTTCATTAGGACAAATTGTACCTTCATCTGGATGAATTGTACCTTCATTAGGACAAATATTTCCTTCAGCAATTAGCACCTTCATCAGGAATGGACCTTATCAAAATGGTACCTTCATCAGGATAATTGTAACTTCATCTGGATGAATTGTACCTTAATCAGGACAAATTGTACCTTCAGCAGAATGAATAGCACCTTCATCCGGACAAATAGTAACTTTATATGGGCAAATAGTACCTTCATCAGGACCAATAGTACCTTAATTAGGACAAATTGTCCTTCATCTGGATGAATTGTCCTTAATCAGGACAAATTGACCTCAGCAGGATGAATAGCACGCTTCATCGGACAAATAGCACCTTTATGGACAAATAGTACCTCATCAGGACAAATAGTACCTTCATTAGGACAAATTGGACCTTCTCAGGATGATGTATCTCGTTAGGTGATAGCCTTTTATCAGGATCAAAAGTATTTAAAAAAACAAATAGCAACGTACTTAGGATAAATAGTACCTTCATCAGGACAATGCACCTTCATTAGGCAAATAGCACATCATCAAATTAATGCACTTTATCGGGACAATATGCACCATTCATAAGAACAAATAGGATCTTCATCAGGACGAATAGTACCTTCATTAGGACAAATATTTCCTTCATCAGGACAATTAGCACCTTCATCAGGAATAATGGTACCTTATAGGACAATTACTTCATCAGGATAATTGTAACTTCATCTGGATGAATGTACCTTAATCAGGACAAATTGTACCTTCAGCAGAATGAATAGCACCTTCATCCGGACAAATAGTACCTTTATATGGGCAAATAGTACCTTCATCAGGACCAATAGTACCTTCATTGGACCAAATTGTACCTTCATCTGGATGAATTGTACCTTCATTCAGGAAAATTTTCTCCATTCAGGCAATATAGACACACTATTATATGGAAATAGTACCTTATCAGGACACATAGTAACCTTCATTAGGACAAATTGGTTATTCAATCTGGATTGAATTTGTACCTTAATCAGGACAAAAATTGACCTTCAGCAGGATAAATAGCACCTTCATCCGGACAAATAGTACCCTTATATGGGCAAATAGTACCTTTCATCGGGACCAATAGTACTTACATCTAGGAACAACTATGGTTCCAGCTCAATAGATTCATAGAACATATGTTCCTTATCAGGACCAATTGTACCTTCAGCAAGGAGAATAGCAAACTTGTTTATATGGACAAATAATACCTTCATCAGGACTAATAGTACCTTCATTAGGACAAATTGGACATTCATCAGGATGAATTGTATCTTCGTTAGGATGAATAGCACTTTTATTAGGATCAAAAGTATCTTAAAAAGAAGAAATAGCAACGTCATTAGGATAAATAGTACCTTCATCAGGACAAATAGCACCTTCATTAGGACAAATAGCATTATCATCAAAATTAACGCACCTTTATCGGGACAAATAGCACATTTATAAGAACAAATAGGATCTTCATCAGGACGAATAGTACCTTCATTAGCACAAATCTTTTTCTTCATCTGGACAATTACCACCTTCATCAGGACTAATTGTACCTTCTATAGGACAAATTGTAACTTCATCTGGATGAATTGTACCTTAATCAGCACAAATTGTACCTTCAGCAGAATGAATAGCACCTTCATCCGGACAAATAGTACCTTTATATGGGCAAATAGTACCTTCATCAGGACCAATAGTATCTTCATTAGGACAAATTGTACCTTCATGTGGATGAATTTTACCTTAATCAGGTCAAATTGTACCTTCAGCAGGATGATTAGCACCTTCATCCGGACAAATAGCACCTTTATATGGACAAATAGTACCTTCATCAGGACAAATAGTACCTTCATTAGGACAAATTGGACCTTCATTAGGATGAATTGTATGTTCGTTAGGATGAATAGCACTTTTATCAGGATCAAAAGTATCTTAAAAAGAACAAATAGCAATGTCATTAGGATAAATAGTACCTTCATCAGGACAAATAGCACCTTTATTAGGACAAATAGCATTATCATCAAAATGAATGCACCTTTATCGGGACAAAGCACATTCATAAGAACAAATAGGATCTTCATCAGGACGAATAGTACCTTCATTAGGACAAATATTTCCTTCATCAGGACAATTAGCACCTTCATCAGGACTAATGGTACTTTATCAGGACAAATGGTACCTTCATCAGGATAAATTGTAACTTCATCTGGATGAATTGTACCGGTATAGAAGCCATACCCTCCAAACAACCCTTACTGGATTAACTTATAAAAGAAACCCATACACTCCAACATTCCCCCTGTATTAGTTACACTTATAGAAACCCTACCCTCACACATTCCACTTGTAATAGTTACCCTTATATAGATATAAACCCGTCCAACAGCCCACTGTCTACTAGACTTACTTTTACACAACACATACCCTTCAAACATTACCACTTTTCTAGATACACTTATAGAAACCCCATACCCTCCACATACCCTTACTAGATACAATATAGAACCACATACCTCCAACATTCCCACCTTTCGTTACTTATCATAACCCTTACCTCCAGGAATTCCCTCTATTACAATTACACTTATAGAAAACCCCTACCCTCCAACATTCCCCCTTTACTAATTACACTATAGAAACCCCATACCCTCCAACATTCCCCCTTTAATAGTTACGCTATAGCAAACCCATACCTCCAACATCCCCCGTTTAATTGTTACACTATAGAATTCCCATAACCTCCACAGACCCGCTTAATAGATATCTATTTAGAAACACAATACCCTCCAACATTACCTGCTTTCCTAGCTTACATTTATAGAAACCCTACTACCCTCCAACATTACCCCTTTACTAGAAATATCCATAGAATACCCATTGACCCTCCAACATTCCCCCTGTACTTATAAACTTTACAGAAAAACCCAAACCTCAACAATCCCCGCCTTTACTAACTTACATTTATAGAAACCCATACCCTCCAAACATTCCCCCCTTTACTATATACAACTTTATAGAAACCATTCCCACAACATTCCCCTTTTACTAGAAAAAAATAACACTTCTAAAACCAATTACCCTCCAACATCCCCCCTTTTACTAGTATCACTTATAAACCCCATACCCTCCAACATTCCCCCTTTAATAGTTCACTAGTAGAAAACCTACCCTCCAACATTCCCCCGTTCTAGTTACACTTGATAGAATCCATACCCTCAACATTGCGCGTTACTTGATACCGACCTTGAAACCCATACCCTCCAACATTCCCCCTTAACTAGTTCACACTTAATAGAAACCCATACCCCCCATCCTCCCCCTTTACTAGTACACTTATAGAGCACCCTACCCTCCAACTTCCCCCTTTACTACTAGTAGACTTCATAAAACCCATCCCCACCACATTCCCCCTTATTATATTAATTATAAGAAACCCATACCCTACACATTCCCCCTGAAATAGTTTACACACTTATAGAAACTGACTCATACCCCCAACATTCCCCCCCGTTTAATAGTTACACTTATAGAAACCTATCCCCCAACATTCCTTCCCCCTTTAATTCTTACATACAGAATCCAATCCCTCCACAGGCCGCTTTACTAGATCCTTTTACAAAACACATACCCTCCAACATTAACCTGCCCACTTTCCTAGATACACTTATGATAACCCATACCCCCAACATACCCCTTTACTAGATACAATATAAGAAAACCACAACCCTCCAAACTTCCCCTTTATAGACTACACTTACAGAACCCATACCCTCCAACATTCCCCCCCCTTACTAAATTACGACGTATATGAAACCAATAACCTCCAACATTTCCATTAATAGTACTACTGTTTTAGATCCCATACCTCCAACAAGCCCGCTCTTTACTAGATATAACTTTTCGACACAAACCCCCTCCAAATACCCGCTTTTCTAGCTACGCTTTTATAGACACCCCATACACCTCCAACATACCCCTTCACTGAATACACATATAGAAAACACATACCCTACCAACTCGCGCTTTGAATTCTTGAATCACGTATTGAAAACCCATACCCCAAACATTCCCCCCTTTATAGTTCACACTTATAGAAACCCATACCACTCCAACCACTCCCCCCTTTAACTAGTTTACACTATAGAAACCCATCCCTCCAACATCATCCCACCTTTATAGTTCCACTGATCGAAGCCCAATACCCCCAACATTCCCCGCTTACTGTTACACTTATAGAAACCCATCCCACACACATTCTCCCTTTACTAGATCATCTTATATGAAACCCATACCCTCCCACTTCCCCTGTATAGCTACCGTAATAGAAAACCCATACCCTACCAACCACTTACCCTTAATAGTTACACTTATAGAAAACTAGTATACCCTCCAACCCTCCCCCATTAACTAATTGTTACAACTTACAGAATCCATACCCTCCGCACAGCCCGCTTTATCTGATATACTTTAACAAAACACATTTACCCTCCAACATTACCGCTTTACTAGTAACACTATGAGAAACCCATACCCTCACAACATTACCCCTTTACTACTAGTACACCGATAGAAAACACATACCCTCCAACATTCCTCCCCTTACTAGTACACTTACAGAAACCCCTATCCCCTCCAACATTCCACCCCTTACTAATTACACTTATGAAACCCATAATCCTCCAACATTCCCATTGAAATAAATGTTAAACAACACTTATAGAATCCCATACGCTCAACACCGCGCTTTACTAGAATTGTTAGAAACACATTACCCTCCAAACAGACTTCCACCGTTATCTAGATACACTTATAGTACCCAACCTAATTAGCCCTTCCAAAACATAACCATACCCTTAATCCTGTTCGTTAAACTTACAGAATCCTATACCCTCCACAGCATTCCGCTCTTTACTAACTATAACTTTTATGCACTCCACACAACAAAAAACCCCACACATAACGCACCCCTTTAACTAGATCAACGTCTATATAAACCCATAACCCTCCCAACATTACCCTCCCCTTTACTAGATTACACTATATTAACCCATACCCTCAACATCTCCCCCTCCAGTTAATATCTAACACTTACTAGAATATCCCATACCCTCACAACATTCCCTTTACTATATAAACTTATAGAAAACCCATACCCTCCAACATTCTCCATTGAACGGATAACTTATAGCACCATCCCTCCAAACATCGCCCTTAAAGTATATTCACTTATAGAAACCATCCCTCCAAACATTACCCTTTTAATACTTACTTAGAGAACCCAATACACGCCAACATACCTCCTACCTTCACTAAGTTACACTTAGAAAACACATACCCTCCCCTCCCCCAACATCGCCTTTCACCTTTGATAACTTATTGAAACCCCTACCCTCCAACATTCCCCATGTACATAGTTACACTTAAGAAAAACCATACCCTCCAACACATCCCCTTTACATAGTAACTTATAAAGAACCCATGACCTCCCACATTCCCTCTTTACTGTTAACACTATAAGAAGTCCCATACCCCCAACATCCCCGCTTATTACTAGTTACCACTTATAGAACCCATCCCACCAACACTCCCCTTTAACTAGATATGTCACTTATAGGAAACCTATACCCCTCCAACATTCCCCCGTGTAAAGTACCTTATAGAAACCCCACTATCCCTCCAACCTGTCCCCCCTGTATAGTACACTTATAGAAAACCATAGCCCTCCAACATCCCCCCCTTTAATTGTTACACTTACAAAGCCAAACTCTCCCCACATACACCTGACCACTCCCACAACACCGCCCTTTACTAGATATACTTCAAAACACATATACCCTCCAACATTACCTACCCGCTTTACCTAGATACACTTATAGAACCCATACCCTCACAACATTCCATACCCCTTTACTAAGATACATATAGAAACACATACCCCCAACATTCCCCCTTTACTAGCTACCACGTCACGAAAACCTTACCTCCAATTCCCCGCTATACTAATTACACTTCTAGAAACCCAGATCCCCAACATTCTCGTCATTTAATAGTACCACTTAGTAGAATTCCATACGCCTCCAACAGACCCGCTTTATAGATATCTTTAGAAACACATACCCTCCAACATTACCCACATACACCCGCTTTTCCTTAGATACACTTATAGGAAAACCAACCCCCAACATTACCCATTCCACTAGTAACACATATAGAAACCACATTTTTACCCTTAACATGTCCCCTTATAGTTAAATTTTACAGAATCCCATACCCTAAATCAACATTCCGCCTTTACTAATTACCAGTTATGAGAAACCCATTCCTCTCAACCACCACCCCTTTACTAGTACAGTAATAGAAACCCATACCCTCCAAACATTCTTCCCTTACTAGTTACACTATATAAAACCCATTACCCTCCAAATCCCCCTTTAATATATACACTTAAGAATCCCATACCACTCAACATCGCGCGAGTTTTTCTATGGTACACTTATTAAACCCCATACCCTCCCAACTACTGCCTTTACTGGATATAATATAGAAACCCATAACCCTCCAACATTCCCCCGTGTAGTTTACATATAGAACACCCATGACCAACCCAACATCCCCTTAATGTGTTACACTTAAAACCTATACCCTCAAAACATCCAGCTTTACTAGTAACTTTTAAAAACAACACATACCCTTCACCAATTACCTACCCTTACCACCCACCCCCTGTACTAGATAACTTATAGTAAACCATACCCTCCAACATTCTCACCCTTAATAGTATACACTATAGAAAACCACATACCCTCCAACATTCCCCCTGTTTAGTTACATTTATTAAAACACCTCATACCTAAAGCCCTTTACTAGTTACCTTACATACCCCCAACATCCCTTCCCCCCTCCCCCTTTATATTGTTACACTTAATGAACCCATACACCCAAATCCCCCATTAATAGTTACACTGTCATAGAACATACCCATCCCTCCAACACTACCTCTTTACTAGTTACACTTATAGAAAACCTATACCCTCCAACATTCCCCCTTTAATTGTTTACACTTACGAAGCCCATAACCTCCAAATTCCCCCCTTTACTAGCTGAAACTTATTATAGAAACCATCCCTTCAAAAATTCCCCGTATTAGTTACACTTATAGAAAACCCATGCCCCGCAAACATTCCCCCTTTAATAGTACACTTATGAGAAGCCCAGACCCTCCAACTTACCCTTGACTAGTACCAACTATAGAAACCATCCCCACCAACATTCTCCCCCTTTACTAGATAACTTTTCAAAAACATGACCCTCCACATTATCCCGCGTTATAGGATAAACTTAAGAACCAAATAACCTCCAAACAACCCCTTTACTAGATACACATATAGAAAAACATACCCTCCAAATTCCCCACTTTACTAGATACATTACAGAAACCTATACCCTCAAACAGTCCCACTACTAATTACACTTATAGAAACCCATACCTCCAACATTCTCCATTTAATAGTTACACTTTTATAGAATCCCATACCTCCAACAGCCCGCTTTACTAGATATACTTTTAGAAACACATACCCTCCAACATACCCGCTTTTCTAGATACACTTATAGAAACCCATACCCTCCAACATTACCCCGCATAGAGACACATATAGAAACACAGACCCTTCAACATTCCCCTTTACTAGGTTTAAAAACTACAGAATCACATACACCAACAGTCCACCTTTACTATACACTATAGAAAACCCATCCCTTCAAACCACACCCCCTTTACCGCGTTACAGTAATAGAAAGGCAACCCATACCCTCCAAACATTCTCCCTTTACTAGTTACACTTATAAAACCCATACCCTCAACATCCCCCTTTAATAGTACACTTATCTGAATCCCATACCTCAACATCGAGCTTTACTTGTACACTTATAGAAACCCTATTACCTCCAACTACTCCTTACTGGATATAATAGAAACCCACACCTCCAACATTCCCCCTGTATTAGTCTACACTTATAGAAACCCATAACCTCCAACATTCCCCATAATGTTTACACGTATATAGAACCTATACCTCCAACAGCCCGCTTTACTAGCTATACTTTTTACAAACCCACAAACCCTTCAACAGACCGATTTAATAGTACACTTATAGAAACCCATACCCTCCAACATTTCCCCTTTACTAGATACACATATAGAAACACATACCCTCCAAACATCCCCCTTTACTAGTTACTACATTTATAGAAACACATACCTCCAAACATTCCCCTTATGTTACCATTAAAAAACCCCATACCTCCAACATTCACCCTTTAATATTTACACTTATAGAGAAAACCATTACACTACACATTCCCCCTTAATGTTCCACTTGAGAATCCCATTACCCTCAACATCCTGCTTACTGATACACTGAGAGAAAACCAAGACCATCCACCAGGCCCCCTTTACTAGTTAACGTAAGATAAAACATTACCCTCCAATTCTCCCCCTTTACTCGTTACACTTATAGAAACCCAACCCTCCAACATTCCCCCTGTAATAGTTACAAATTATAGAAATCAATACACTGCAACCATTCCCCCCTACCTAGTTACACTAATAAAAAAAAACCATACCCTCCAACATTACCGCTTTACTGAGTTACGCTTATAGAAAAAAAAAACAATCATCCAACATTCCCTTTAATGGTAAGCGTGATAGAAACCCATTACCACTCCACAGTCCCCATTTACTAGTTACACTTATAGATACCACATACCCTCCAGATAACACCGTTAATAGATAGACTTATGGAAAAACCCAGACCCTCCAACATCTAACCCTTTACTGGTTACATTATGAAAACCATTTTACCTCCAACATTACCCCTTTGCTAGTAACACTTATAGAAACACATACCCGCCAACAACCCCTTTAATAGATACACTTATAGAAAACCCATTACCCTAAAAACAGTCCCCCTTTCCTTACTCGTTATACTTATAGAACCAATACCCTCCAACATTCCCCCATTACTAGTTAAATTTATAGAATACCATACCCTCAAACAGCCCCGCTTTATTAGATATTCTTTAGAAACACATACCCTCCAACATACCCGCTTTACTAGATGCACAATAGAAACACATACCTCCATACATTCCCCAGGTACTAGTTACACTTATAGCTCAACATGTATAGTATAGTATAGTATAATATTTGAGGTTGAAATAAAGACTACGTCCATCCAGTCCACCATCTAGCCAATTCCTCCTTCCTGCCTAACTGTTGATCCAGAGGAAGGCAAAAAAACACCACCAAATTTATCGAAGGGGAAAAAATTCCTTCCTGACTCCAGTCGGCATTCGGAAATTTCCCGGGATCAACTCTACTTTATGTACAATAATAGTTAACTTGCAACCTTCCTGTTTGCCGAAACTCTCCAGCTTTTTTTGAAATGAAATGAACCAATGAACCTGACATTTACAACGTCTCACTGGAAGACAGTTCCATAGCCTACCGTTCTCACAGTGAAAAACCTTTCGAGCTGAAGCCCCCTAAACCTAAGGGATCCTGGGTCCTTACAGTTCTATGGTGAACAATGCCCCAGATGTTTATGTAGCAAGCTAATGGATAATAGTATACACTAGGAATCATATCCCACGCAAGCGCTTTTCTCCAGCGTACATAATGTAACTTTTTCCAGGCATCTCTTCAAATTCAAGGCTCCACCAAATCCCCTTATTAATTTAGTGACCTTCTCTGAAACCCTTCCATTGCAAAAGATGTCCTCTTTTGTACACAGGATCCAAAATGCACTTGCATATCCAATGAGGCCTGACAAGCTTATTTGTTGAAAGAGGGAGAATTACATTTTCCTCCCTTGAATCAAACCTTGATTATAAAAGAACATACCAGCTGATTGTGGGGGGGGAGATGGCCTGGGCTGTTTCCGCATGGCACTGCTTGATACCTTTAAAGTTTGTTTACCACCAAAACTCCAGCTCCCTTCTCCAAAAGGGATTCATTAACACAGAGCCATTTATGTTATAAGTAGCACAAGTATTGTTAAGTCAAATGCATCACCTTACATGTATCAGACATTGAATTTCATCTGCCACTTAGGCAGCCCATGTGATAATCGATCTAGATCCCTTGCAACGATTGCACTCCTTGAAGTTTTTAATGGTCGACAACAGTTTGTGTCGTCAGCAAACACAGAAAACCTTGTGACAATGCCCACTTCCAAATCATTAAGAACTAGATTAAATAGAAGCGGCTTCCCAACACAGAACCTGGTGCACCCACACTAGAACTTAGCCATAATGATGAAGCCCCATTAACAACCTACTCTCTGCATCCAGTCTTTAAACCAATTTCTATCAGTCAAAGGTGACTCCCCAGACCAACAGACTAGCTTATTCATTAGTCGCCTATGGGGGACTGTTATCCAAAGCCTTTGCAAAATTCCAAAGTAAACTACCATCTACTGCCTATACCAGAGGCTAAATTTCTACTTACTTCCTCATTAACAGCCAGCAAGTTAGTTGACAAAGATCTTCCTTAAATCCATGCTGGTATACTCTAATGTCAGTCTTGAAAACATTACTCTAGAACATGTTCCCTTATTAAAACTTTCCAGGATCTTCCCCACCACTGAAGTTAAACTTAAAGGACGGTAGGTTGTAATTACCCGGCTGTGAATGATACCCTTTTGAAATTGGAATAACATCAGCCTTTTCCAATCCAGAGGCACACCACGGACATGAGGGTTGGGGAATCAGCAAAAATAAGAAAAACAAGGCCTAGATCAAAATGAACTTAGCTCTTAAGTACCGAGGATGTATTTATCCGGTCCAGGGGATTTATAATATTAATCTATTATTTCTTCTGACCATATCCTCGGTTAACAAAGTGAACTTGAATCTTTTATAACCTTTATTGCTATATTATCTATGATAGCTGTACTTGGATATCTATAGTGTATACAGAGGAAAAAATTATTCAAGCATTGGCTTTATCGCCATCCTCCGTAACTACTTATCCCCATAATAAGGGTTGCCACATTCTCAGTCCTCATTTCTTACTATTAATATACTTAAAAAAATGTTTGGCTATAGTGATGCTATCTTCAGCTTATCATAAACTTCATATGAAGTTTAGCTAGTTTGAGTGCTTTCTTACACTTTACCTGAAATACGTTCCAGTTGAAATTCTGAGAGCTGCTTTTAACTGGGAAAATTTGCTTTCCTGAACATTAAATGTCTTTGTAACCCAGCGCCACTTTTCCTTTCGATAAACAAAGTCCAAATGCCACTATTTCATTGGCAACTATTCCTCTAAGCCTCCAGGTACCTAGTGACCTTTATATCTAGATGGGCGCTCCACATTGTTAGATATTACCAGATCCAAAAGAGCTCCTTTTCTGTAGGAACCTCAACCACCTGTGAGAGAAAAATATCCTGCAGCCACATTCAGGAAACTCATGCCTTTTCTGTTGATGGGCGTTCCACCCACCAATCAATGTCAGGGGGTAATTGAAGTCCCCCATAATGAGCACCCTCCCCAAACTGCAACAGCCCTTGCCAACTGAATTAGGAAGTTGACTCACCTCCTCTCGCAGAGAATTTGGCGGGTATAGCAGACACCAACAATGACAGACAATTATAGAATACACATACCCTCCAACCATGATCATCTTACTAGTAACAACTTACAGAAACCACATACCACTCAACATTCCCCTTTCCAAGAAAACAATTATTAAAAACCCATACCCTTCCAACATTCCCCATTACTAGTTAAAACGTATAGAAACCAAATACCCTCCAACATTCACCCTTACTAGTTTAACGTATAGAAACCCAGCCTCAAACATTCCCCTTTAATGTTACACTTATAGAATCCCCTACCCTCCAACAGCCAGCTTTGCAGATATACGTTTAGAAACAACAACCCTCCAAACCTTCCCGCTTTACTAGATACACTTATTAGAAACCATAACCCTCCAACATTGCCCCTTTACTAGGACATATAGAAAAACATACCCCAAACATTCCCCATTATAGGACATTATGAGAAAACACATACCCTCCACACATTCCCCCCTTTACTAGTACACTTATAGAAACCCATACCCTCCAACATTTTCCCCCTTTATAGTTACCCACTTAGAAGAAACCCCATAACCTCCAACATGTCCCATACTAGCTACACTTATAGAAACCACACCCCCAAATTCTCCCGTTTACTGAGTTTTACCGTATAGAAAACCTACCCTCCAACATCCCCCCTTAATAGATACACTTTATGAAAATTTTAACCCACAACATTCCCCCTTTACGATAAATTATAGAAAACCACATACCCTCCAACATACCCCCTTTAATAGAGACACATATAGAAGAAAAAACACAGACCCCTCCAACATTCCACGGTACTAGTAACCTTCCAGAACCCATGACCCTCCAACTTTCCCCCTTTACTAAAGTACAAGTATAGAAAACCATTCCCTCCAATATTCCCCTTTATAGTTACATTATAGAAACCCAGACCCTCAAACATCCCCCTGTACTAGACAGTAAACATATAAAACCCATACCTTCCAACATCCCCCTTAATAGTGACATCTATAGAAGCCCATACCCCCAACATTCCCCCTTTACTCTTACACTATAGAAAACCCATCCCCACCAACATTCCCCTTTACTGAGGCTACATTCATGAACCATACCCTCCAACATTCCCCCTTTATAGTTCACACTTATTAAAACCCATACCATTCCAACATTCCCCCTTAATAGTTAACTTATAGAATCCCATACCTCCAACATGTGCTTTATATTTGATACACCTATAGAAACCATTATCCTCTCCAACATTTACTTCATTTACTGGATATACTTATAGAAACCCATGACACTCACCATTCCCCCTGATAGGTACACTTTAGAACCCATACCATCCGACATTACACTTTAATAGTTGACACGTATAGTAAACCATCCCACCAAACATCCCCCTTACTAGATACACTTTATAGAAACACATACCCTCCAACATTCCCCCTTTACTAGTTACACTTACTAAAACCCATACCCTTCCCCAACTTCCCCCTTTAATAGTACACTTATAGAACCCATACCCTCCAACATCGTCGCTTGATGATACACTATGAAACCCATACCCTCCAACATACTCCTTTACTGGATATACTTATAGAAACCCATACCCTCAATCATTCCCACATTTGTATTAGTTAACTTATAGAAAAACCCATACCTCAACATTGCCCCGTTACTAGGATGCACCTATTAGAAAACACATACCCCAACATTCCCCCTTTATAGTTAATTTATAGAAAACACATACCCTCCAAACTCCCCTTTACTATGTTACAACGTATGAGAACCCTAACCCTTCAAACATTCCCCCTTTACTGGACACTTATAGAAACCCATACCTCCAACATTTACCCTTTACTAGCTACACTGTATAGAAACCCACACCCTCCAACGTAATCTCCCCTTTACTAGTTACACGTATAGAACCCATACCCCCAACATCCCCCCTTTAAGAGAACACTTATAGAAATTATACCCACCCAACATTCCCCTGTGTACTAGATTACACGTATAGAAAACATATCCCTCCAAATTACCCCTTTTACTAGCTACACTATAGAACACATACCCTCCACATTCCCCCCTTTACTAGTAAATTACAGAAACCCTATACCCTCCAAATTTCCCCCTCCTTGACTAATACATATAGAACACATTCCCTCAAAATTCCCCTTTATCAGTTACACGTATAGAAACCCATAACCTCCAAATTCCCCCTTTGACTAGTAACATTATAAAACCCACATGTACCTTCCACATTCCCACTTTAATAGTTACACGTATTTATAGAAGCCCTACCTCCAACATTCCCCCTTACTAGTTACACGTATAGAAACCCATCCACACCAAAATTCCCCCTTTACTAGATTACACTTATTAGAAATCACATACCCTCCAACATTCCCCCTTACTAGTTACAACTTAGTAAAACCCATACCCTCCAACATTCCCCTTTAATAGTTACACTATAGTAATCCCAGACCTACAACATCGTGCTTTGTGATTACACTGTATAGAACCCATACCTCCACATACTCCTTTACTGGATATATTATAGAAACCCATTACCTGCCAACATTCCCCCGTATTAGTTACAATTGATAGAAACCCAGTACCCTCCAAATTCCCACTTGTAATAGTTGACACTTTTATAGAAGAAAACCCATCCCCACCAACATCCCCTTACTAGAGGATACACTTAAGAAACACCCATTACCTCCAACATTTCCCCTTACTAGTTACACTACTAAAACCCCATACCCTCCAACATCCCCCTTTAATAGTTACACTTATGAGCATCCCCATACCCCCAAACAGGCGCTTTTACTTGCTACACTTATGAAAACCCATACCCTCCAACTACTCCTTCTGGAATACTTATAGAAACCCATAACCTCCAAACATTCCCCCCGGTATTGTTACCAATTATAGAAACCCAACCTCCCAACCTTCCCACTTTAATAGTTACACTTAGAAACCTATTCCTTCCAACATTCACCCTTTTTAATTGTTTACCTTATAGGAATCCTATACACTCCAACAGCCGCTTTAATAGATATACCTTTACAAACAATACCCTTCACATTACACGATTATAGATCCACTGATAGAAACACCATACCTCCAACATACCCCTACTAGATACAATATAGAACACATACCCTTCCAACATTTTCCCCCATTTAATATTTACAAGTACGAAACCCATACCCTCCAAAATTCCCGCTTACTAATACACTTATAGAAACACATTACCTCCAACATTCGCCATTAATAGTTTTACGCTTATAGAAACCAATACCCTCCAACATTCCCCTTTATTGGTACACTTATAGAGTCCTATACCATCCAAAATAGCACGATTACAGATATACTTTAGATAACACATTTACCACTCCAACATGTACCCGCTTACTAGATTTACACTATAGAAACCCATTACCCGCCAACATACACCTTTACTAGATAAACATATAGAAACACATACTCTCCAACACACCCCTTTACTAGTTTACACTTACAGAAACCACATACCCTTCAAACAGTCCCCCTTACTAGGTATACAATTATAAACACCACCAGACCCTCCAATTCGCCCTTTGTACGAGTTCACTTATAGAAACCCAGGCAGACTACAAACATTCCCCCTCTGACTAGTTCAAACTTATACGAAAACCCATTACCCGCCAAACATGCCCCCGTTACTAGTTACACTATACAATCAAAACCCATACCCTCCAAACATTCTCCCTGTTTAATAGTTACACGTAAGAACCCATTGCCCCCAACATTACCCCTTTACTAGTTTACCTTATAGAAACCCATCCCCACCAACATTCCCCCACTTACTAGGTAAACTTATAGAAACCATCAACTCCAACATTCCCCCTTTATAGTTACACTAGACAAAACCCATACCCTCACACCACATACCCTTCGTACACTATAGAATTACCCAACACCGCTTGTAGAATATCGTACACACTACACCTCCAACATTCCCGCTTTACTGATACACTTATAGAAACCAATACCTCACAACATTACCACCTTACTAGATGACAGTATAGAAAACCAACCCTCCAAAACATTCCCCCTACTTAGTTAATGATAGAAAACCATTACCTCCTACATTCCCACTGTATGGTTACACTCTTATAGGAAAACCTATTACCTCACACATTCCCCCTTGGACTAGTTACATATAGATACCCTATACCCTCCAACAAGTCCCCTTACTAGATTACTTATCAAAACCCATTACCCTCCAAATTCCTCCCTTTACTAGATACACTTATAGAAAAACCCATTAACCCTGCAACATCCACCCCTTTACTAGATAAACTTAGTAGAAACAGCATTCCCCATCCAACATTCCCCCTTTATAATAACTTATCAGAAACACCAGACACCTCCAACATCTCCGCTTTTTATAATACACTTTATAGAAACACATACCCCTCAAAACATTCGCCTTTACTAGTTAACTCTAAGAAACCCCATACCTCAACTATTACCCCCTTTAATGTACACTTATAGAACCTTCCCCCAAGACCCTTTAAGATACTACTTGAGAAAACACATTACCCTCCAACATACCGCTTTACTAGTGATACATTATTTAGAAACCCATACTCAACATCCCCCTTATAGATACACTCTATAGAAAGCCACATACCTCCAACAATTCCACCCTTTACTAGTTACATTATACGAAACCCATCCACCCTCCAACATCCCCTGTTAATAGATGCCGACATTAAGAGAGCCCTACCCTCCAACATCCCCTTACTAGTTACATTCTATAGAAACACTACCCTCCAACATTCCTCCAACCTTTGCCTACCTCAAAATCCCCGTTACTGAACTTATAGAACCCAACCCCAATCCTCTACAACTTAGGAACCCGTCCCCTCTTCCACTGTAGTTAACATACAGAAACCCATACCCTCCAACATTCCCCCTTTAATCTATGACACTTAATAGAAACATCCCACCCTAATACATAGAAACAATCCCCCATTACTAGCTACCGTTGATAGGTAATACAACAGACACTCAACAGCTTACCCGATATAATAGTACACGATGTAGAATCCCATACCCCTTCCAACATGCGTACCCTTATAGTACACTTATAGAAACAATACCCTCCAACATACTCCTTTAACTGGACTATACGTATAGAAAACCCATACCTCAACATTCCCCTGATTAGTTACACTTATAGAAACCCATTACCCTCCAACATACCAGCCTTAATAGTTTACACTAATAGAACCTATACCTCCAATATTCCCCCTTTAAGTTGTTACAACTAGAAGAATCCGTACCTCAACACCCGCGCTTTAATATACTACTTTTACAAACACAGTACCTTCCAACATTACCCGTGCTTTACTAGATCACACTTATAAGAAAACCCCAACCTCCAAAATTACCCCTTTACAGATACCCCCCCCCCACATATAGCAGACCCAACATCCCTTATACCTTCAAAACCATACCCCCATGTCAGCTGCGATACACTTGAAAAAACAATCAACATGCATTTACTTATAAACTCCTCCAACATTCCCCCTATGTTACTATGAAGCTTTACTCAATACGCTTATAGATAACTTTACACATACCCTCCAACATTACCCGCTTTAAGTATATAGTACACTTTATAGAAACCCATACCCTCCGAAACATTACTTTACTATACTACACTATGAAACCCATACCTCCAATCATCCCCCTTTAATACAGTTACAGAATAGACCATAACCTCACCACATTCCCCTTTACTAGGTACACTGATAGAAACACATACCCTACCAACATCTCCCCTGTACTAGTTACACTTAGTGAAACCATCCATACCACATTCCCCCTTTCACCGTATTACACTATAGAAACCATACCCTCCAAGATTACCCTTTAAGTGATACACTTACGAGAATAGCCATACCCTTCCAACATCCCCTTTAAGTTAACTTATAAAGAACCCATTACCCTTCCACATCACCCTTTACTAGTATTATAGACATGCTCCACTCGCCCCTAATAGTTACACATAGAAGCACCTACCCTCCAAACATTCCCCTAATTTCACTTTATAACGTCACCAAATCCCTTTACGAGCTATCGTAAAAAACACAGTACCCTCCAAAATTCCCCTCGTGTAACAGTTAGAGCTAAAACCCATACCCTCAAATTACATCCCTATAGTAACACTTATAAAACAACCTACCCTCCAAACCTCCCTTTTACTGATTGTAACTTATAGAACTTCCTAACCTATCAAACATCCCGCTGTATATAGACAACTTTATAGAAACCCACATACCCCGCAACATTCCCTGTACTAGTTATCTATTAGAAACAAATAATACTCCAACATTCCCCTTAAGTTTGTATAGAATCCTCACTAACAGCTCTGCGTACTAGATATACTACACATATTCACATCCAAACATTACCGTTTACTAGATAAACTATAGAACTCCATACACCTCCAAATTACCCTTTACTAGACTACACTATAGAAACCATACCCTCCAACATTCCCTTACTTGCATACCACTATACGAAAACCACATACCCTCCAAAAATTACCCCTTTAATAGTTACACTTATAGAACACCATCCCCCAAATTCCACTTCACCGTAAGTTACACTATAGAAACCATTACCCCCAAGCATCCCCCTTGTACTAGATACACCTGCTAAGAAACACATACCCTCCACATCACTCTCGCTTTACATAGTTACACGTGTAGAAAGCCCTATACCCTCCAACATTCCCCCGTAATGTTACATCATTATAAGAATGCCATACCTTCATCACTCACCTTTACATAGACTACACTTATAGAAACACATACCCTTCAAACATTCCCCTTTACTAGGTTTGACAGTATATAGAAACACATTACACTCCAACATCCCCCAAAAAACTTTAACTAGTACATGGTAAAAACCCTACTACCCTCCCACATTTTCACCCTTTACTACGTTACTATGAAAACCCAACCACTCCAACTTCCCCCTTTTACTCTTACACTTATAGAAATCCATTACCCTCCAACATTCCCCCTTTACATAGTATACTAGTATAGAACCCACCCTCCAAACATTCCCCTTTACTAGAGTACACTTACAAGAACCCATACCCTCCAAACATTCCCCTTTATAATTACACTTATAGACACCCATACCTCCAGATCCCTCCTACACGGTAGGAACATGACTCCGACCCCTTACTAGTATACTTATAAGAACACCATTTTAAAACCTCCAACATTTCCCCTTAATAGTTACACTTATAGAACATTCAACCCCCAAAATCCCCCTTACTAGTACACTGATAGACACACCATATACCCAAACATCTACCCTCTCGCTATACTAGTTACACTTGTAGATAGAAAACCCAATACCTCCATACATCCCCTTTATAGTTACACTGATGGGAAAACCCATACCCTCCCAACATCCCCTTTACTATCGATCCACTTTTAGAACATACATACCCTCCAACAATTTCCCCCTTGTACTAATTTACCATTATAGAATCCCATACCCTCAACATCCCCCCCTTACTCACTTACGTTATAGATAAACACATACCATCAAAACATTCCCCTTTAAAAGTCACGCTTATAGAAACCATTCCCTCCCCCCCAAAAAAAATCATTCCCCCTTTAAAGATGTGAAGCTTATAGAGCACACAACCTCAAACATCCCACTTTACTATTAACACTTCTCAGCACAACCCATCCCCTCAATTTTCCCCTGTTAATAGTTCCCTTATAGAAACAACACCCTCAACCTCCTCCTTTACTAAGATACACTTATAGAAAAAACCCATTACCTCCAATATTCCCATCCTGTAATGAGTTCCACTTAGTAGAAAACCCAACCCTCCAATGTCCCCTACTAGATTTACACTTTATAGAAAAACCATACCCTCAACATTACCTTTACTAGATACAACTATAGAAACATACATACGCTAACAATCATCACCCCCTTTTACTGAATTACACTTACTGAAACCCAGTACCCTCCAAAACATTCCCCTTACTAGTTACACTTATAGAAACCCATAACCTCCAACAGTAGCCTCCCCTTTTTTGTTTAAACTTTTTTAGTTACACTTATTAGAAAAACCCATGCCCTTCCAACATTCCCCCTTTACTAGTTAAACTTATAGAAACCCAGACCCTCAAAACCATTTTCCCCCTTTACTAGTTAAACTACAGGAAAACCCCATACCCTCAACAGTCCCCCGTTACTAGTTACCTTATAGAAACCCATACCCTCCACACACTCCCCCTGTACTAGTTTACACTTATAGAAACCCATGCCCCTCCAACCCTTCCCCCTTGCATCAGTTACACTTATTAGAATCCCATACCCTCAAAACATTCCACTTTAACTAGTTACACTTATAGGAAAACCACATCCCCCACCAACGATTCCCCCTAACTGATACACATATAGAAACACATACCCTCCAAACATTCCCGCTATAATAGTTTACACATGTAGAAACCCATACCCTCCAACATTACCCCTTTACTAGTAACACTTATAGAAAAAAACACATACCCTCCAACATACTCCTTTACTGGATTTTATACTATAGAACCCAGACCATCCAACATTCCCTCTGTAATAGTAAAATTATAGAAAACCCATACCCTCCAACATTCCGCCTTTAATAGTTACACTTATAGAAACTTATACCCTCCAACATGCCCCTTTAATTTGTTACACTTATAGAATCCCATACCCTCCAAAAGCCTGCTTATACTAGATATAATTTTTAGAAACACATACCCTCCCAACATAACCCGCTTTACTAGATTTACACTTATAAAAACCCTCCCTCCAACATACCCTTACTAGATACACATATAGAAAACCACACCTCCAACATTTCCCCTTCTAGCTACACTTACAGAACACATACCCTCCAACATTCCCCATTTACGAATTACACTTATAGAACCCATAAACGCCAAACATTCCCCCCTGTTACTAGTGACCAATTATAGAAACCAAACCCCCCAACATTCCCACATTACTTATTGTACAACTTATCGAAACCATACCCTCCATCATTCCCCCTTTACGAGTTAAAACTATAGGAAACCCCAAACCAACCACATTCCCCCCTTTAAACTAGATACATTATAGAAAAACACATACCCTCCAGCATTCCCCCTTTACTAGTTACACTTATAGAAACTCATTACCACCCACATTACCCCTTCACTCGATACACGTGTTAAGAACAACATACCGCCAAAGAAACCCTTTACTAGCTACACTGGTTGTTAGAACGCAATTACTCCAACAGTCCCCCGTAAGTACACTTATAGAATCCTATACTTCCATATCCCGCCCTTTATGGAACACTTAGAGGAAAAAAAACATACCTTCAACATTCACCCTACGAGTTATGCGATAGAAACAATACTATTCCAAACATTCCCCTTTAATAGTTAAGCTTATGGAAACCCATACCCTCCAACATTCCATTACTGTACACTATTAAATCCAACTACAACATTCTGCTTACGGAAACACTTATAAGAAACCACATTACAATCCAACATCCATCATTTACTACTAGTTAAACTTATAGAAACCCCATACCTCCAACCACTCACCCTTTACTAGTTCCACTTATAGAACCATACCCTCCAAACAGTCCCCTTTAATAGTACCCACTTATAGAACCCATACCCAACCAACTTTCCATTACTAGATTACACATTATAGAAACACTACCCCTACACTCTCGTATAAGAAGTTACACTGGTAAAGAAAACCCTAACCCTCCATCATGCCCTTTAATAGTTACACTTAAAGAAGCCCATACCCTTCAACATTCACCTTTACTAGATACACTTATAGAAACAAATAACCCTCCAACCTTCCCCTTTTATAGTACACTGATAGAAACACAACCATCCAACATCACACCTTACGAGATTAAACGTGTAGAACCCCTACCCTCCCACATTCCCCTTTACGCGTTAACTTATAGAAAACCAGACACACCAACATTCCCCTTTACTAGTACACTGATAAAATCCATACCCGCCAACATTCCCATTGATGTTACACTGTATAGAATCCCATACCCTCCAAAATTGCCACATTTAATAGTACACGGTCTAAAACCATACCCTTCCAACAGTCCCTCTTTAATAGTACACTTTATAGATCCATACCCTCCATCATCCGCTTACTAGATAAATTATAAGAAAAAACAACAATCAACTTTCCCCTGTGCTATTTGTCCCGATAAAGGTGCATTAATTTTGATGATAGTGCTATTTGTCTTAATGAATGTGGTATTTGTCCTGATGAAGGTACTATTTATCCTAAAGATGTTGCTATTAGTTCTTTTTAAGATACTTTTCCTCCTGATAAAAGTGCTAATCATCCAAACGAAGATACAATTCATCCTGATGAAGGTCCAATTCGTCCTAATGAAGGTACTATTTGTCCTGATAAAGGTACTATTTGTCTATATAAAGGTGCTATTCATCCTGCTGAAGGTACAATTTGTCCTGATTAAGGTGCAATTCATCCAGATAAAGTTACAATTTGTCCTAATGAAGGTACTATTGTCCTGATGAAGGTACTATTTGCCCATATAAAGGTACTATTTGTCCGGATGAAGGTGTTATTCATTCTGCTGAAAGTACAATTTGTCCTGATAAAGGTACAATTCATCCAGATGAAGTTACAATTTGTCCTGATGAAGGTACCATTTGTCCTGATGAAGGTGCTAATTGTCCTGATGAAGGAAATATTTGTCCTAATGAAGGTACTATTCGTCCTAATGAAGATCCTATTTGTTCTTATGAATGTGCTATTTGTCCCGATAAAGGTGCATTCATTTTGATGATAATGCTATTTGTCCTAATGAAGATGCTATTTGTCCTGATGAAGGTACTATTTATCCAAATGACGTTGCTATTTGTTCTTTTTAAGATACTTTTGATCCTAATAAAAGTGCTATTCATCCTAACGAAGATACAATTCATCCTGATAAAGGTCCAATTTGTCCTAATGAAGGTACTATTTGTGCTGATAAAGGTACTATTTGTCCATATAAAGGTGCTATTTGTCCGGATGAAGGTCAGACGAATAGTACCTTATTAGGAACAAATATTTCCTTCCTCAGGACATTAGCACCGTCATCAGGACAAATGGACCTTCATCAGGACTCTTGTAAATTCATTGGATGACTTGTTACCTTAATCAGGACAAATTGTACCTTACAGATGAATAGACCTTTCATCCGACAAATGATGCACCTTTATTATGTGGACAATAGTACCTTAATCAGGGAACAATAGGTTACCTCTTAGGAACAATTGGACCTTCATTCAGGATGAATTGTATCTTCGTTAGGATGAATAGCACTTTATTAGGATCAAAATATCTTAAAAAGAACAAAAAACGTCATTAGGATAATAGTACCTTCATCCGGACAATAGCACCTTCATTAGACAAATAGCACTATCATCAAATATGCACCTTTATCGGGACACATAGCACAATAAGAACAAATAGGATCTTTCATCAGGACGGAATAGTACCTTCATTAGACAAATATTTCCTTCATCAGGACATTAGCACCTTCATCAGGACAATGGTACCTTCATCAGGACAAATTGTAACTTCATCTGATGAATTGTACCTTAATCAGACAAATGTACCTCAGCCAAATGAATAGCACCTTCATCCGGACAAATGATACCTTATATGGGCAAATAGTACCTTCATCAGGACCAATAGTACCTTCATTAGGACAAATTTTAGCTTTATCTGCATGAATTGTACCTTAATCAGACACAATTGTACCTTCGGCAGAGAATAGCACCTTCATCGCGACAATAGCACCTTTATATGGACAAATAGTACCTTCATCAGGACAAATAGTACCTTCATTAGGACAAATTGGACCTTCATCAGGATGAATGTATCTCTGTTAGGATGAATAGCAGTTTTTAGGATCAAAAGTATCTAAAAGTAACAAAAAACAAATAGCAACGTCATTAGGAAATAGTACCTTACTCAGGACAAATAGCACCTTCATTAGGACAAATAGCACTATCAATCAAAATTAATGCACCTTTATCGGGACAAATAGCATTCATAAGAACAAATAGGATCTTCATCAGGACGAATAGTACCTTCATTAGGACAAATTTCCTTCATCAGAAATTAGCACCTTCACATGGACAAATGGTACCTCCATCGGACAACAATTGTAACTTCATGGATGAATTGTACCTTAATCAGGACAAATTGTACCTTCAGCAGAATGAATAGCACCTTCATCCGGACAATAGTACTTTATATGGCAAATAGTCATAGGACCAATAGTACCTCATAGGACAATTAGCTTTATCTGCATTGAAATTGTACCTTCATCAAGAAACAATTGTACCTTCAGCAGGATGAATAGCGCACTTCATCCGGACAATCGCACTTATATACAATGACTTCATCGGACAAATAGTACCTTCATTAGCGACATTGGACCTTCATCAGGATGATTGTATCTTCGTAGGATGATATAGCCCTTTTATCTGATCAAAAGTATCTTAAAAAGAACAATAGCAACTCTATTAGAAAATAGTACCTTCAGCAGACAATACACCTTCATTAGGACAAATAGCAACTATCATCAAAATTAATGCACCTTATTGGGACAATAGCACATTCATAAGAACAATAGGATCTTCATCAGAAACGAAATGTACTTCTTAGACAAATATTTCCTTCATCAGGACATTAGCACCTTCATCAGGACCAAATGGTACCTTCTATCAGGATAAATTGGTAACTTCTAGATGAATTGTACCTTAATCAGGACAAATTGTACCTTCAAGCAGAATGAATAGCACCTTATTCCGACACAAATGTACCTTTATATGGGCAAATAGTACCTTCATCAGAAATAGTACCTTCATTAGGACAAATTGTAACCTTCATCTGGAATGAATGTACCTTAATCAGGACAAATTTGTACCTTCAGCAGGATGAATAGCACCTTCATCCGGACCAAATAGCACCTTCTATGGACAAATAGTACCTTCATTCCAGGACAAAATAGTCCTTACATTAGGACAATTAGAACCTTCATCAGGATGATATTGTATTCTTCGTTAGGGATGAATAGCACGTTTTATGGATCAAAGTATCTTAAAAAAAAAACCAAATAGCAACGTCATTAGGATAAATAGTACCTTCCATCAGGACACAATACACCTCATTAGGACAAATAGCACATTATCATCAAAATGAATGCACCTTTATAGGGACAAATAGCACATCAAAGAAACAAATAGGATCTTCATCAGGACGAATAGTTACCTTCATAGACAAATATTTCCTTCATCAGGACAATTAGCACCTTCATCAGGACAAATGGTACCTTCATCAGGACTAATTGTAACTTCATCTGGATGATGTAACCTTAATCAGACAAATTGTACCTCAGCAGAATGAATACACCTTCATCCGGACAAATAGTACCTTAGATATGGGCAAATATACCTTCATCAGGACATAGACCTTCATTAGGACAAAGTATTCATCTGGATGATGAATTGTACCTAATTCAGGACAAATTGTACTTCAGCAGGATGAATAGCACCTTATCCGGACAAATAGCACCTTTATATGGACAAATAGTACCTTCATCAGGACAATAGTACCTTCAGGACAAATTGGACCTTCATCAGAGAATTGTATCCTCGTTAGGATGAAAAGCACTTTTAGGACCAAAGTATCTTAAAAGAACAAATAGCAACGTCTTATTTGGATAAACTAGTACCTTCATCAGGACAAATGCACCTTCATTAGGACAAAGCACTATCAAAATATAATGCACTTTTATCGGCAAATAGCACATCATAAGAACACAAAGATCTTCATCAGAGATAGTACCTTATAGACAAATATTTCCTTCATCAGGTACAATAGCAACCGTAATCAGGACAAATGGTACCTTCATCAGGACAAATTGTACCTTCAGACAAAGAATGAGAAGCACTCTTCCCCGGACAATAGTACCTTTATATGGGACAAATAGTACCTTCATCAGGACAAGAGTACCTTATTAGGACAAATTTAGGCTTATCTGATGAATTGTACCTTATCAGACAAATGTACTCGCAGGATGATAGTACCTTCATCGGAAAAAAGCAACTTATCACTTTATGGACAAATAGTACCTTCATCAGGACAACATTAGTACCATCATAGGACAAATTTGGGACCTTCATCAGGATGAATTGTACTCGTTAAGGATGAACTAGCTTTATGATCAAGTATCTTAAACAACAAAACAATAGCAACGTCATTAGATAAATAGCACCTTCATCAGGACAAAATAGCACCTCATTAGACAAATAGCACTATCAAACAAAATTATATGCACTTTATCGGGACAAAATAACTTCATACATAGGACTTCATCAGGTACGCATACCTTTTAGCGACAAATATTTCCTTCATCAGGACAATTAGCACCCATCATGACAAATGGTACCTTCATCCGGACAAATTGTAACTTCATTGGATGAATGTTACCCTAATCAGGAAAATTGTACCTTCAGCAGAATGAATAGCACCTTCATCCGGACAAATAGTACTTTATATGGGCAAATAGTACCTTATCAGGACCAAACTAGTACCTTCATTAGGACAAATTTTAGCTTCATCTGGATGATTGTAACCTTAATCAGGACAAATTGTACCTTCAGCAGGATGAATAGCCTTCATAGGACAAATAGCACCTTATATACAAATAGTACCTTCATCAGGAAATAGTACCTTCATTAGGACAATTGGACCTTCACAGGATGAATTGTATCTTCGTTAGGATGAATAGCACTTTTATTAGGATCAAAAGTATCTTAAAAAGAAAAATAGCAACGTTCATTAGGATAAAATACCTCATCGAACAAATAGCACCTTCATTAGGACAAAGCATATCATCAAAAATAATGCACCTTTATCAGGGACAAATAGGCACATTCATAAGAACAAATAGGACTTCATCAGACGAATAGTACCTTCATTAGGACAAAATATTCCTTCTCAGGACAATTAGCACCTTCATCAGGACTAAGTATTATAGGAAGGTACCTTCATCAGGATAATTGTAACTTCATTCTGGATGAATTGTACCTTATCAAGACAATTGTACTTCAGCAGAATGAATAGCACCTTCATCCGGACAAATAGGACCTTTATATGGGCAAATAGTACCTTCATCAGGACCAATTAGTACCTTCATAGGACAAATTACTTCATCGGATGAATTGTACCTTAATCAGGACAAATGTGTCCTTCACAGGATGACTAGCACCTTCATCGGCAAATAGCACTTTATATGGACAAATAGTACCTTCATCAGACAAATAGTACCTTCATTAGGACAAATTGGACCTTCTCAGATGAATTGTATCTAGTTAGGATGAATAGCACTTTTATTAGGATCAAAGTATCTTTAAAAAAACAATAGCAACGTCATTAGGATAAATAGTACTTATCAGGACAATAGCACCTTCATTAGGACCAATGCATATCATCAAAATAAATGCACCTTTACGGGACAAATAGACACATCATAAGAACAAATAGGATCTCATCAGGACGAATAGTACCTTCCTTAGGACAAATATTCTTTCATCAGGACAATTAGCACCTTCATCAGGACAAATGGTACCTTCATCAGGACAATGTAACTTCATCTGGATGAATTGTACCTTATCAGGACAAATTGTACCTTCAGCAGATGAACATAGCCACTTCATCCGGACAAAATAGCACTTTATATGGCAAATAGTACTTCATCAGGACCAATAGTACCTTCATTAGGACAAATAGCTTATCTGATGATTTACCTTAATCAATGACAAATTGTACTTCAGCAGGATGAATAGCACCTTCATCCGACAAATAGAACCTTTATATAGACAAATAGTACCTTCATCAGGACAATAGACTTCATTAGGACAATTGGACTCTTCTCAGGATGAATGATCTTCGTAGGATGATTAGCACTTTATCAGGATGAAAAGTATCTAAAAAAACAATAGCAAACATCTTAGGATAAATAGTACCTTCATCAGGACAAATACACTTCATTAGGACAAAATAGCACTATCATCAAATTAATGAACTTATCGGACAAATAGCACATCATAAGAACAAATAGGATTCTTCATCAGAACGAATAGTACCTTCATTAGGACAAAATTTCCTTCATCAGGACAATTAGCACTCATCAGGACAAATGGTACGACTTGTCTTCATGAGCAATGGTACCTTAATCAGAAATTGTCTCAGCGAATGAATAGCACCTTCATCCGGACAAATAGTACCTTTATATGGGCAAAAATCTTCATCAGGACCATAGTACCTTCATTAGGACAATTGTACTTCATCTGGATGAATTGTACCTTAATCAGGCAAAATTGTACCTTCAGCGAGTACACCTCATCCGACAAATAGCACCTTGATATGACAAATAGTACCCTTCATCAGGACAAATTATATAGTCCTTCATTAGGACAAATTGGACCTTCATAGCTGAAATGTATCTTGTTAGGATGAATAGCCACTGTATCAGGATCAAAAGTATCTTAAAAAGAAAAAATAGCAACGTCATTTAGGATAAATAGTACCTTATCAGGACAAATAGCACCTTCATTCAGGACCAATAGCATTACAAAATGAATACCTTTATCGGGACAAAATAGCACATTCATAAGAACAAATAGGATCTTCATCAGTGAGAATATGACATTCATTAGGACAAATATTTCCTCATCAGGACAATTAGCACCTTCATCAGGCACAAATGTACCTTCATACTTAGGACAAATGTAATTCATCTGGATGAATTGTACCTTAATCAGCAAATTGTACTTCAGCAGAATGAATAGCACCTTTCATCCGGACAAATAGTACCTTTAATGGGGCAAAAGTACTTTCATCAGGACCAATATAGCCTTCATGATGGACAAATGACCTTCATTCTGGATGATTCTTACTTAATCAGGTACAAATTGTACCTTCAGACAGGATGATATAGCACCTTCATCCGGACAAATAGCACCTTTTATGGACAAATATAACTTACAGGACAAATAGTACCTCATGGACAATTGAACTTTCCGGATGCAATGGTACCTTAGGATAGGACAAATTTTAGTACCTCAGTCAGAATTGAAGATAACACTTCAACGGACAAATAGTACTTCTATATAAGAAATCGTAACTTATAGCAATGTACCTTCATTAGGACAAATGTAGCTTTCATGATGCTTAATCAAGACAAATTTACTTCGCAATAATAGCACCTTTATCGGGACAAATAGCACTTATTATAGAAAATAGGACTCATCAGACAATAGTACCTTCTAGACAATGGACCTTCATCAGGTAATTAGTATCTCTTAGGATATTCCTTTATAGATGAAATATCTTTAAAAAGAAACATAGCAATCTGATAATGTACCTTCATCAGGACATCTTCATAGGACAATCACATCATCAAATTATACCTTTATAAGCACATTCATAGTACAAATAGGACTTCATCAATGAAGACTTTAGGAATTCCAATCGGGACAATAGACCTATAGGACAAGGAATAATGAACAAATTGTAACTATCTGGATGAATTGTAACCTAATCAGGACAAATTGTACCTTCAGCAGAATGATAGCACTATCATCCGGACAAATTGTCACCTTTATATGGGCAAATAGTACCTTCATCAGGAAATAGTATTCATTAGGACAAATTGTACCTTCATCTGGATAAATTGTACCTTAATCAGGACAAATTTTACCTTCAGCAGGATGAATAGCACCTTATCCGGACAAATAGCACCTTTATATGGACAAATAATACCTTCATCAGGCACAATAGTACCTTCATTAGGACAAATTGGACCTTCACAGGATGAATTGTATCTTCGTTAGGATGAATAGAACTTTTATTAGGATCAAAAGTATCTTAAAAAGAAAGAAAATAGCAACGTCATTAGGATAAATAGTACCTTCCAGGACAAATAGCACCTCATTAGGACAAATAGATTATCACAAAAAATTAGCACCTTTATCGGGACAAATAGCACATTCATAAGAACAAATAGGATCTTCATCAGGGCGAATAGTAACTTCATTAGGACAAAATTTTTTCTTCATCAGGACAATTAGCAACCTTCAATCAGGACAAATTGTACCTTCTATAGGACAAATTGTAACTTCATCTGGATGAATTTACCTTAATCAGGACAAATTGTACCTTCAGCAGAATGAATAGCACTTCATCCGGACACAATAGTACCTTTATATGGGCAAATAGTACCTTCATCAGGACCAATAGTACCTCATTAGGACAAATTGTACCTTCATCTGGATGAATTGTACCTTAATCAGGTCAATTGTACCTTCAGCAGGATGTTAGCACCTTCATCAGGACAAATAGTACCTTCATTAGGACAAATATGGAACCTCATTAGGATGAATTGTATCTTCGTAGGATGAATAGCACTTTTTAGGATCAAAAGTATCTAAAGAACAAATAGCACGTCATAGGATAAATAGTACCTTCATCAGGACAATAGCACTTCATTAGGACAAATAGCATTATCATCAAAATGAATGCACCTTATCGGGACAAAGCACATTCATAAGAACCAAATAGGATCTTCATCAGGATGAATAGTAACTTTCATTAGGACAAAATATTTCCTTCATACGACAATTAGCACCCTCATCAGGACAAATGGGCCTTATCAGGACAAATGTACTTCATCTGGATGAATTGTACCTTATCAGGACAAATTGTACCTCAGCAGAATGAATAGCACCTTCATCCGGACAAATAGTACCTTTATATGGGCAAATAGTACTTCATCAGGACCAATGGTACCCTCATTAGGACAAAATGTCTTCATCTGGATGAATTTTACCTAATCAGGTCAAATTGTACCTTCAGCAGGATAATAGACCTTCATCCGACAAAGATCTTTAATGGACAATGTACTTCATCAGGACAAATAGTACCTTCCTCAGGACAAAAATTGTAACTTATATTGCATGAATTGTACCTTAATCAGGAACAAATTGTACTGCAGCAGAATGAATAGCACCTCATCCGGACAAACATAGTACCTTTATATAAGCAAATAGTACCTTCATCAGGACCAATAGTACCTTCATTAGGACAAATTGTAGCTTTATCTGGATGAATTGTATCTTAATCAAGACAAATTGTACCTTCGGCAGGATGAATAGCACCTCTTCATTCCGCGAACAAATAGCACCTTAATAGGACAAATAGTACCTTCATCAGGGACAAATAGTACCTTCATTATGACGAATTGGACCTTCATCAGGATGGAATAGTTCTTCGTTAGGATGATAGCACTTTATTAGGATGAAAATGAAAAGTATCTTAAAGAACTAATAGCAACGTCTTTAGGATAAATAGTACCTTCATCAGGACAAATACCACATTCATTAGGAACAAATAGCCACTATCATCAAAATTAATGCACCTTTATGGGACAAATAGCACATTCATAAGAACAAATAGGATCTTCATCGGATGAATAGTACCTTCATTAGGACAAATATTCCTTCATCCGGACATTTAGCACCTTCATAGGACAAATGGTACCTTCATCAGGACAAATTGTAACTTCATCTGATGAATTGTAACTTAATCAGGACAATTGTACCTTCAGCAGAAGAATAGCACCTTCATCCGGACAAATAGGAATTTATATGGGCAAAATGTACTTCATCAGGAACCATAGTACCTTCATTAGGACAAATTGTACCTTCATCAGGATGAATTGTACCTTAATCAGGACAAATTGTACTTCAGCAGGATGAATAGCACCTTCATCCGGACAATAGCCCTTTATAGACAAATAGTACTTCATCAGGACAAATAGTACCTTCATTAGGACAAATTGGACCTTCATCAGGAGAATTGTATTTCGTTAGGATGGAATAGCATTATCAGGATGAAAAGTATCTTAAAAAGAACAAAAGCAACATCATTAGGAAAATAGTACCTTCATCAGGACAAATAGCACTTCATTAGGACAAATAGCACTATCATCAAAATTAATGCACCTTATCGGAACAAAAGCACTTCATAAGAACAAATAGGATCTTCATCAGACAATAGTTACCTTCATTAGGACAAAATTTCCTTCATCAGGACAATAGCACCTCATCAGGTAAATGTACCTTTATCAGGACAAATTGTAACTTCTCTGGATGCATCAGCGTAATCAGGACACAATTGTACCTTCAGCAGAATGAATAGCACCTTCATCCGAATGATAGTACCTTTATGGGCAAATAGTACCTTCATCAGGAACAATAGTACCTTCATTAGACAAATTGTACCTTCATCTGGATGAATTTGTACCTTAATCAGGACAAATTGTACCTTCAGCAGGATGAATAGCACCTTTATATGGACAAATAGTACCTCATCAGGACAAATAGACCTTCATTAGGACAAATTGGACCTTCATCAGGATGAATGTATCTTCGTTAGGATGAATAGCACTTTTATCAGGATCAAAGTATCTTAAAAAGAACAAATAGCAACGTCATTAGGATAAATAGTACCTTCATCAGGACAATAGCACTCATTAGGACAAATAGCATTATCATCAAAATAATGCACTTTATGGGACAAATAGCAAATTCATAAGAACAAATAGGATCTTCATCAGGACGAATAGTACCTTCATTAGGACAAATATTTCCTTCATCAGGACAATTAGCACCTTTATCGGACAAATGGTACCTTCATCAGGACAAATGTAACTTCATCTGGATGAATTGTACCTTCATCAGGACAATTGTACTTCAGCAGAATGAAATGCACCTTCATCCGGACAAATAGTACCTATCGGGCAAATAGTACCTTCATTAGGACAAATTGTACCTTATCTGGATGAATTGTACTTTAATCAGGACAAATTGTACCTTCAGCAGATGAATAGCACCTCATCCGGACAAATAGACCTTTATATGGGCAAATAGTACCTTTCATCAGGACAATAGTACCTTCATTAGGACAAATTGTACCTTCATCTGGATGAAATGTACCTTAATCAGGACAAATTGTTACGTCAGCATGATGAATAGCACCTTCATCGGACAAATAGCACCTTTATATGGACAAATAGTACCTTTATCAGCACAAATAGTACCGTCATTAGGACAAATTGGACCTTTATCAGGATGAAATTGTATCTTCGTTAGGATGAATAGCAACTTTATTAGGATCAAAGTATCTTAAAAAAAACAAATAGCAACGTCATTTGGATAAATAGTACCTTCATCGGACAAATAGCACTTCATAGACAAATAGCACTCATCAAAAATGAATGCACCTTATCGGACAAATAGCACATTCATAAGAACAAATAGGATCTTCATCAGGACGAATAGTACCTTATTAGCACAAAATATCCTTCATCAGGACAATTAGCACCTTCATCAGGACAAATGGTACTTTATCAGGACATTTGTAACTTCATCTGGATGAATGGTACCTTAATCAGGACAAAATGTACCTTCAGCAGAATGAATAGCACCTTCATCCGGACAAATAGATACCTTTATATGGGCAAAATAGTACCTTCAATCAGGACAATAGTACATTCATTTGGACAAATTGTACCTTCACTGGATGAATTGTACCTTAATCAGGACAATTGTACCTTCAGCATGATGAAATAGCACCTTCATCCGGACAAATAGCACTTATATGGACAAATAGTACTTCATCAGCACAATAGTACCTTCATTAGGGACAAATGACCTTCATCAGGATGAATTGTATCTCGTAGGATGAATAGCACTTTATTAGGATCAAAAGTATCTTACAAGAAGAAGAAATAGCACGTATTAGGATAAATAGTACTCTTCAGACAATAGCACCTTCATTAGGACAAATAGCATTATCATCAAAATGAATGCACCTTTATCGGGACAAATAGCACTTCATAAGAAACAATAGGATCTCATCCGGCTAAAATGTATTCAATGGATGAATTGTACTGTAATCAGGACACATTGTACCTTCAGCCGAATGGAATGCACTTCATCCGAATGAATAGTACCTTTATATGGGCAAATAGTAACTTCATCAGGAAATAGTACCTTCATTAGACAAATGTACCTCATCGGATTTAATTTGTACCTTAATCAGGATAAAAGTACTCATCAGTACAAATACACAATTCATTAGGACACAATAGCACTATCACCAAAAATAATGCACCTTTATCGGGACAAATAGCACATTCATAAGAACAAATAGGATCTTCATCAGGACGAATAGAACTTCATTAGGACAATATATTCCTTCATCAGGACAATTAGCACCTCATAAGGACAAATGGTACCTTCATCAGGACAATTGTAACTTCATCTGGATGAATTGTAACTTAATCAGGACAAATTGTACCTTCAGCAGAATGAATAGCACCTCATCCGGACAAATTGTACCTTTATATGGGCAAATAGTACCTTCCATATGACAATAGTACATTCATTAGGACAAATTGTACCTTCATCTGGAGATTGTACTTAATCAGGACAATTTTACCTTCAGCAGGATGAGAAGCACCTTATCCGGACAAATAGCACCTTTATATGGACAAATATACCTTCATAGGACTAATAGTACCTTCATTAGGACAAATGGAGTGTCTCAGGATGAATTGTATCTTCGTTAGGATGAATAGCACTTTTATAGGATCAAAAGTATTTAAAAAGAAGAAATAGCAACGTCATTAGGATAAATAGTACCTTCATCAGGACAAATAGCACCTTCATTAGGACAAAGAGCCTTATCATCAAAAATGAATGCACTTTTTTTGGGACAAATAGCACATTCATAAGAACAAATAGGATTCATCAGGACGAATGTACCTTCATTAGGACAAATATTTCCTTCATCAGGACAATTAGCACCTTTATCAGGACAAATGGTACCTTCATCGGACAAATTGTAAATTCATCGGATGAATTGTACCTTCATCAGGACAAATTGTACCTTCAGCAGAATGAATTATCACCTTCATCCGGACAAATAGTACACTTCATCAGGACAAATAGTACCTTCATTAGGACAAATTGTACCTTAATCTGGATGAATTGTACTTTAATCAGGACAAATTGTACCTCAGCAGAATGAATAGCACCTTCATCCGACAAATAGTACCTTTAATGGGCAAATAGTACCTTCATCAGGACAATAGTACTTCATTAGGACAAATTGTACTCAATCTGATGAATGTACCTTAATCAGGACAAATTGTACCTTCAGCATGATGAATAGCACCTTCATCCGGACAAATAGCACCTTTATTGGCAAATAGTACCTTCATCAGCACAAATTGACCTTCATAGGACAAATTGGACCTTTATCAGGATGAATTGTATCTTCGTTAGGATGAATAGCACTTTTATAGGATCAAAAGTATCTTAAAAAGAACAATAGCAACGTCATTTGGATAATAGTACCTTCATCAGGACAAATAGCATCTTCATTAGGACAAATGCATTATCATCAAAATGAATGCACTTATCGGGACAAATAGCAATTCATAAGAACAAATAGGATCTTCATCAGGACGAATAGTACCTTCATTAGCACAAAATTCTTCATCAGGACATTAGACTTATCAGGAAATGGTACCTTCATCAGGACAAATTGTAACTTCATCTGGATGAATTGTACCTATCAGGACAAATGTACCTTCAGCAGAATGAATAGCACTTCATCCGGGCAAATAGTACCTTTATATGGGCAAATAGTCCTTCATCAGAACAATAGTACTTCATTGGACAAATTGTACCTTCATTGGATGAATTGTATTAATCAGGACAAATTGTACCTTCAGCATGATGAATAGCACCTTCATCCGGACAAATAGCAACCTTTATATGGACAAATAGTACCTTCATCAGCACAAATAGTACCTCATTGGACAAATTGGACTTCATCAGATGAATTGTATCTCGTTAGGATGAATAGACTTTTATTAGGATCAAAAGTATCTTAACAAAGAAAGAAAGAAATAGCAACGTCATTAGGATAAATAGTAACTTCATCAGGACAATAGCATTTTCATATAGGACAAATAGCATTATCATCAAAATGAATGCACCTTGTATCGGGACAAATAGCACATTCATAAGAACAAATAGGCTCTTCATCAGGACAAATTGTAACTCATCTGGATGAATTGTACCGTAATCAGACACATTGTACCTTCAGCCGAATGAATAGCACCTTCATCCGAACGAAAGTACCTTTATATGGGCAAATGTACCTTCATCAGGACAATAGTACCTTCATTAAGACAAATGTTACCTTCATCTGGATAATTTGTACCTTAATCAGGATAAATAGTACCTTCATCAGGACAAATTACCACATTTACTTAGGACAAATGCACTATCATCAAAATTAATGCACCTTTTACGGGACAAATAGCAACATCATAAGAACAAATAGGATATTCATCAGGACGAATAGTACCTTCATTAGGACAAATATTCCTCATCAGGACAATTAGCACCTTCATAAGGACAAATGGTACCTTCATCAGGACAACTTGTTACACTTCATTCTGGCGGAATTGTAACTTAATCAGGACAAATTGTACCTTCAGCAGAATGAAAATAGCACCTTCATCCGGACCAATTGTACCTTTATATGGGCAAATAGTACCTTCATCAGGACAATAGTACATTCATTAGGACAAATTGTACCTTCATCTGGATGAATTGTACCTTAATCAGGACAAATTTTACCTTCAGCAGGATGAATAGC